>JZKD02S1650868.1:45337-62613 GCA_000966675.3 Picea glauca
ACATCTTTTACTGTTCAAGTTTAAAGCCTCATACTTTGATTCATCCCCGAAATCACAATATTCCATTAATAAGAGGAGGTGGATCTATTATCACCCAAAATCACACTATATAATAATAAGTCCCTAATAAAAAATAGGGTAGCTTTAGGGATACACAAGAGTACTGATGCCCAATATCACCATAAAAGCCACTGCTCTTCACTTCTAGTTGGTTCTTTTCCAACTCAAGGAGGAATCCCTAAATGTAAATTTACTAAGGCAAGAATACTTAGATATTCAAGAAGTTCCATGAAATATAAGAACAAAATTAGAGTGATTGAATCTAATTAGAGTGATTGTAGCTGAATCAATAATCTTTTTGCTCTATCAAAAGTGGATAAACCATAAAATCTTTCTAAGGAGTTAAAATAAACCATAAAATCTGATTTAAGGAGTGAAAATAAACCATAAAATAGTTCAATACCACCAAATTACTAAATCACACAGAAATTTTTTAAGTACTGACCTTCAAAATCTTAGCTATGTAGAGTCTGATCAATTCAATGTTTCTCTTCTTGAAAAAGAATTGAAATCAAGATTTCATAAAAAAACAGAAAACCATTGCATCAGAACACCCGAATGATTGTCGCAACTGTAGAAAATGATTGTCACAACTATAGCAAATTTATCGTAACTGAGATATATATAAGATTGATTTCGTCGGTCTTCCGACGAATTCGGTCAAATTGACCAAACAATAAGTCAATGACCGTTTGATTCTCACACGTGCCATAGTTGGTCGTTATAACGACTAAAGTTCATCGCTATAGCGACTAACTCATGGTTGGTCTCTCTAGCGACGAAAGTTCGTCGCTATAATGACCAACGTGGAATGTTGGTCGCTAGAGCGACGAACAGTTGGACCCCGAAAAAAAAGAAGTAAATTTAGTCCAAAAAAAGCAAAAAAATTATGACGAAATTTTAAATCGTCGTAATTTCCATCCAATGTAGTAGTGCTATTTGGCTTCTGGAAGGAAGTGGGCCTTGCTCCATGAGGTACACGCCAATATTATGGTGAGCATCATTTCAATACCTAAGCCATTTGTTTATGTTGTATCTTAGATTGCTCTAGATTTCATGATATGTGCTTGGACATTATGCCTTTTGCCCTGCTTCACTTTGGTGGTTGACATTGTGCCCCGGTAAGTGGTCTTCTTTGGGAATGGGTTTGCTATTGGGAAATCCCTTAATGATCCATCATACCATTCCCAACCATACTTACCATTTTCCATCATTGTTCCCCTATGTTTCCTTATCTCTTGGAATTTTAGGGTGTATTGACCTAAGAAGGGGTATCCCTCATTCTATGGGAAGAAGGGGATAAAGGCCCAGGGGGGTTGGTTTTGGGTAAAAGATAAAATCCATATATAAACCTTCTAGATGCTTCACCCAGGTATCACCCTAGAAAGCAATAAAACACTTATCTTTGAATAAAGGGGACCCACAATATAATAATAAAATGCTTAAAAGGTTAGTTGAAGGACACGAGGTCTCATCATGAGCCGACCTATCACGTCCATGGATATCTAGTGGTATGACATTATCATCATCTGGTCACTAAACTAGGGCAGTGACTCTCAGTTGCATGGCCGAGAGAAAGGGGGTCTTATCACGAGCCAACCTTCTGATTTCCATTAGGTATTTGTGGGTGACATTGCCACCAATTGGTCACCATGACAGGGCAGTGACCTTCAATCTCTCCTTATGCTATTATGAAATAAAATATGAAAGAAAGAAAGATAAAAGACAAATAATGGGCTTGGAAAAAGTGCATTGCAGACGAAGGTACCACACACCCTCCACAAAGGCACCCATGAATGAGACATTACAACCCCTAGTATGTCATGAGCCCTATGCCCATTGAGTCTTAACCCCATCCACCTCACACACTTTACATGGCTTAGAGAGGGATCTCTTGGAGGCTCTCCTTGACCTAGGGCAAGATCTACCCAATAGGACACCTCGTCAACCCTCCCATACTTAAGCTTGAAAAGTCGCATAATGTCTTTGAGTTGTTAATTGTTTGATATGGTGATCTTTGATGCACATGCTTGGATGGCTTATTTATTGATTGGATTAAATTTTCATGATGTTATGACTTGAGATCCTTGGAGGGCATGTTCATTTGTCTTTGCAGGACAGAGTTGGTTGACAGTTTTGGGAGAACAATCCTAGCTTCGGCATCCATGGGGCTACAAGCCCACAGGTTGGATGCCAGGGGCTCGCATGCCATATGAGAGAGAGATGACTTGGACAACCTTGATGATGCCTTAGACGATCTATCCCACCCATTGCTTGCTAAATGATTTTCCCAGGAGGGGAAAAATGTCCCACTTTTGAGCTTGACGTCATAACCTTGGGGGCTAGGGCATGGTGGTGAGGTGTCACTCTTTGACACATGGACGTTTTGAGGAGAAGAGAGTCTTACCATGGTATGCATGCCTAGATTCTTGACACATGGCCTTTGTAGGCCCTTCCATGCTTCTCCAACACCAACGACCTCCTCAAAGTGGCAAAACGTCCCCTGAAGGGGTGTTGTCCTCCTAAATTAGGGTTTAATTTGTGCAAAAAGTTAAATTATAAGTGCATTGTTTAATATTATTGTGTTAAGGGGGCAAGATTAGGCTTGTTGACCCCTAATCTTACGTTTTACTCCTTATTTTTATTTCTAGTTTGCCCTTAAAATTCTAACAGATAGTTGATGATTAACCTAAGCAAAACTGAGGTTATTACCTTCAATTTGTTGAAGTGTGCTCTATATGATTACCACCTCTACTTCTGAGGGGTAGAGATCGAGATCACTACAACGTACATATATTTGTGGTTTCAATTCACAAAGTTAGGGTTTAAATTCACAAAGCTTCGTTGTAGCATGCAATATGCCCTCCAACCTTGACTCAACAAGGGGTGTGGCTCCCTTTCCCTCCTCGAGAGACGATGTTCCATAACCATTTCCAAGATATCTCATCCAAGATGCACCTCTTGGACATGATCATCCTACCATGGTCCTCTATGGTTATGAGATCCACGAAGCGAGTTTGCTTTAGGATGACTAGGCTAAGCCAAAGAAAGTCCAAACCCTCCTTCTCAAGCACATCATCCGGTGCAAGTGGATTGTCCCCCAACCCATCCATCAAGCAAACTCTAGGGCTCAACTTTATCACCTCAAGGCTATCTTGCTACTTGTCTTGTTCCTTCACAAAGTCAAAACTTCTGGGGACTTGGCCTCCATGTGGGACAAGTAACCCTATTTAGCACTTAGTTCTTCAGAGGCYACTCCCTCAACTGMCCCCCCACGAAGTGCTTAATGTTGGTTTGGTAAGGTCTCTCGATTACATCAATCAATGGACATCTCTCTTGACTAGCTCCCCCCTTTAAGGGACTCCCTAAATATGCCAAGTCACCTCCTACCCTCCAATTAGGACCTAAACTAGGGCATCCGATAGGACACTTATAAAAAATATATCCAAGTCACCTAGATTGCGCGTCCAAGCCGTCTTTGTCCAAAGATGGCCTTTTATGCTAAGCACTTTCTTGAGCTGAGAGATACATGCCCTTAGGATCCCCCTTGGTCAATTTTAGGTGCGATCCCACAAACTCATAATTGAGACAAATTATCACCTCTCATAACCAAATTGGCTTTCCCAATTATGCCACTGAGACAAGCCAAAAACATATAAGCATCTCATTTTCCAATGCCCCATCAACTATGAGATCAGAGGGAGATACTACTACTTGTTTCAAGAGGGGAGCTCGCTTTCCATTTTTTTTTGCTACCTCGACAAAAAATTTCTTACCCTCTTCATGAGGGAAGTATTCAGACACAGATCTCAATCTCTACATGTCTCATCCTAGCCAAAGGCTTCCAAAATGATCAACTCAGACTTCTTGATTGTCTCATCTTATAAAGACTCCCTAAACAAGCTAAGTCACCTCCCACCCTCCAAGTAGGACCTAAACTAGGGCATCAAATACAACACTTATAAACAATATATCCGAGTCACCTAGATCTCGATCTCTACATGTCTCATCCTAGCTAGAAGCTTCCAGAATGATCACCTCATACTTCTCGATTGTCTCATCTTATATAGACTCCCTAAACACGCTAAGTCACCTCCCATTGACCTAGTTGGACAATAAAATCGTATTAATAAAATTGTCTTATCTTGAGGGACCAATGCCCAATAGTTTCATTTCTCCAATTTACCACATTATAATAATGTGACCTCCACGTAATGTATTTTTTAAGAAGTGAAAATACAAATGCCCAATAGTTTCGTTTCTCCAATTTACCACATTGTAATAATCAATGTGACCTCCACGTAATGTATTTTTTAAGAAGTGAAAATACTGAGACTAATGCCCAATAGTTTCGTTTCTCCAATTTACCATATTGTAATAATCTGACCTCCACGTAATGTATTTTTTAAGAAGTAAAAATACATAAAGATTAAAGTACAACACCGTGGTATGATTGATAGATCCAGACTGAGAGACAATAAATCCAAACTAAGACAAAACAAGATATAGAATTAATCATAAATTGTAGCCAGCGGAGGCTTCTTTCTTAGATAATCAACAAAACTTTGGAGACAGGGTACTTTATCTCTAAAGTGGATGAATCCCTGCCTAAAGTGTTGAAATCTAGCTATATGCGTCCGGGATCGCTAGCCTTGCCTTACATTGAGTTGAACATATCAAGAAAAGAGACAGTTCTGATAATAATAAGCTCAGGTGGAGCGTCTATTTTTGGCGATCTGCCAATTTAGTAAAATAAAACAGGGTTTTTATTAAATCTAGACTCGAGAATCATAATTTACGATGAATTTAGCGAATCTTCTCTAGTTGAAACGAAAGATCGAAAAATAGAATGGCAGAATTCTATTTAGTAGAAGAAAAACAATGGTGATGATGTTAATAAGGACCCGTGGAATAGAGAAGCCAAGGTTGGAAGCAATGGAGAGGGCGTCTGCCATGCCTCCCAGACGCCGCAACGACCTCTTCCCCACCCATGCCGTGTCTCCTCCTCCACCTGCAGTTTCCATCACCATCCTACAATAGCGTTCGGAGGGAATGTTACTCTTCCTAGTTTGGCTTCAAATTGATGGATATATTTATATATATATTGCTGTGGAGAACTGCTACAACTCTATATGAAATTTTATGGGTTGATTACCGTTCGAGTAGAAATTTGATGGGTTGATTGCAATTTGAGTGGGTCTAATTGTGTTTTTTTTCTTATTCCAACTTCAAACTTTATTCCAATTTAGATTTTGATTTTTTAAAGAAAAGTATAGTATTTATATTTTTTTAACTATCTATTTATATTTATATTTAAGAACATGTGTTTACTTTTACGTTTACTTTTAAGAGATCACAAATTCAAATTTAAAAGGAATAGCGTATGTATACCTTTATAAACTTTAGTAGTCAAATGGTTGTGTTGGAAGGATTTCTTGTCCTATAAACAAAGGGATCTCATCCACCAATTTAGTGTTGACTAGATCTTAACCTTAAAATTAGATTAATATTATTATAAAAATGTGTTTGTAAAAAAACTCAAACAAAAATTGAAATTTATTAAAAAAAAATTCAATGTTTAAAAGTTTCTTCTTGAATTATCAATCTATATCTATACCTAAGAGTATGTTTGTCTTAAAAAAATCTTGGCAAAATTTTTAAAAATAAATAAATAACAAACAATTTTTAAAAACAATATTTAAAAGTTGTAAACATGTAAGCATATATATATATAAATTCAAATCTAATCAAAAGATTTATTAGTGTGATTAGAGATACATGAAATAAAATTATATTAATTTCTAATTACTAAAATAGGTTAAGAAGAATAGCATTTAACTTCATGAAGCATTTCTTAAATAATCTAAAATTTTAGAAAATAATTATTAAGAAATAATAAAAAAAAAGAAATTAGGATATTTTAAAAAATAAAACATCTTAGTGACGAGGCTAGGCTGCATTATGATAGGTTTTTAAAAAGTAGTCAAGATTATGGACATTGAAGAAGAGCAACATCTTTGTCAATGTCAAAATCAAAAGAGAAGTTGTCATCATTATTGTTGACCACCACAAATGTGTTAAGGTTGAACTTGACAAGATTATCTAAGCAAAAGATATAGTTTGCAGTCGGCATTGGGGACTTAGTTGAACTTGAGCACGACGTATCATCCCAAAATGGATAGGCGGACAAAAAGAGTGAATCAGGTTATGGAAGTCATGATTAGGATGTATGTTATGGATAATCAAACCCATTGGGAGAAGTACCTACCTTTGGTGGAGTTCGTTTACAATAACCGTTTTTACAACTCAATTGGAATGCTTCCTTATCAAGATCTGTATGGACGGTCATGCTGGACACCATTGAGTTGGGAACGGTTAGAGGATCGAGTGGTAGTAGGGCCAAAATTGATTTAAGAGATGGAGGAGCAGTGACCAATTAAAGGAGACACAAAATAAACAAAAAACTTACGCTGATACACATAGGATCGACAGAAGTTATGAAGTAGGAGATCAAGTTTTTATTTGTATTGTGCCTAATAAGAGTACCATACAGTTTGGAGTGTTTCCCAAGTAATCCCTCTCTAAGCCATGTGAAGTAGATGAAGTGGTTATGGATCAAGACTCATTGGGCATGGGGTTCATGACATACAAGGGGTTGTAGTGTCTCAATTATGGGTGCCTTTGTAGAGGGTGTGTGGAACCTTCATTTGCATTGCAATTTTTCCAAGCCCATCCTCTTGCCATTCTTTGTTTCTTGTTTTAAGGAACGGGTCGAAGGCCACTGTCCTGGTGTGGTGTCCAGAAAATGACAATGTCACTCAAAAATGCCTTGCGGAAATGAGAAGGTCGACTCATGATGAGACCCCATTTCTCTCAGCTGTGTAACCGAGAGCCACTACCCTGGCTTGGTGGCCAGATGATGGTAATGTCATATCGCTAGATACCCATGATCATGATAGGTTAGCTCGTGATGAGACCTCCTATCCTCTAACTAACCCCTTAAGCATTCATTATCATTTATTCTTGCAGGTCCCCCTTTTCTTATTGAGAAGTGTTTCATTTCTTTCTCGAGGGATCCCTGGGCGAAGCATATGGAAGGTCTATATAGATGGATTTTATCTTTTTATCCAACAACAATCCCTCTGGGCCTTCAGCCCCTTCTTCCCATGGAATGAGGGACAACCCCTTCTTGGGTCAATACACCCCAAAATCCCAAGAGACAAGGAAATGGAGGGTTTTAGGTGATGGAAAGTGGTAAGTATGGATGGGAATGGTACATTGGCTCTTCAAGGGAGTTCCTAGTAGCAAACCCATTCCCAAGGAAGACCACTTACTAGGGCTCAATGTCAACCACCAAGGTAAAATGGGGCAAAAGGCATAATGTCCAAGCATATGTCATGAAATCTAAAGCAATCTAAGATACTCAAAATGCCTCAAATATTGAAATGAGACTCACCATAATACCTGACTTGTACCTCATGGAGCAATGCCCAATGCCTTTCAGAAGCTAGATGGTGTGGTGGATGCCATCCTGAAAATCTTGACCTCTGTGGTGGTGAGAAGGGTCTCCATCAATGTAAGTGGACACTGTTGGTCATGTAGTCTCTCGACACTCCATATATGCAACCTGAGGGCCTCAAGACATGATATTTTTAGTTATCCCACAAAATGGGGATAACAATGCCACATGAAAAACCTGCACTTGCCCAAATATCATAACAACGCATTTGAATCAATATAAATTAACATAAGAATAATTCATATGACATTGTTTCCCATTCGACATCCACAACATCGACCACTTACTACCACACTTTTTTGGTTATTACATAGCCCATTCATTCTATAGGTTAGTTTATAACACGAACGCATGCATAACCACATACTATCAACATGTGTTTGCATTTAAAACATATCATTAAACCTGTATCCACGTACCAATATCTTTCAATTAAAATTTTCATGCTAGAAGCAGATCACATAACATCCATCATTAACAACATAACAATAGCCATTCCTAATACTTACACACACATTGGTCCACTTGTCCAAAATTTGAAGTGATAATGTTTAATAGTGTTCTACAGACAATAAACAAATGAAAATACGATTAGGCCATAAGTAAATTTAGTTGTCTAGGTCAAAACGAGGCATTGCATACACCCATCCTTTGGGAAACTTCGTCCCAAAGTTATGGTAAAAAAAGTGAGGGATGATCTCATCGTAAGGTCTCTACATCCACCCAAATAGAATATCCTAGGCTATACTTGTCTCACTATACCTTAACTTGGTCCACCAAATGGTGTTTGAGCTGTTGGACCCTACGGTCCAATATGCATAACTGTTCAACCATAATGGTTCCCACATCTGAGACTTGCAATTCCTTCCAATTTAGTTTGTGAGATTTGTTAGCAACATAATGTCGTAGTGCAGATACATAAAAAACATCATGAGTTTTAGTGCAAGTGGGATGGTAGTATGAGACGATATGCAACATGTGCCTAATAAGAGTACCATATAGTTTGGAGTACCATACCAACCATATCTTTCTTGATCATACTCTTCCTTGGTGTAAATGTTGATGATCTCTAGATTACACTCCTCATTCCTTTTGGCTATGGTCTCCTAAATATTTTTACACTTGTCTCTTAGGTCATCTTGCACCTTTTGAATAACGTTGTTTCAACCCATGAGGAATTGAAAGAGAAATTTTTAAAAGGCTATAGCGTAGGGCATATCCATTGGAAGCATTGCAAATAATATATCAAATGAAATCTTATAAAATTATCTATCCAATGGCACTTATCTAGTAGAAATTTGAGCACCCTGTCAAAAGTTATGAGTTCTATAGTCTCGCCAACATCATGAAAAAAACCCTAAAAAAAATTAATTTTAAATTAGCGATATCTTCACTTCCAGATATCTGATTTGAACGCTTTTTTTCTATTTTGAAATGGGATAATTTTGCAAGAGGAACTCATATCTATGATTTTTTGGGGAAAATTCGGCACTAATTTATGCATAAATCAATAAATTGCGCAGTCATTTGCGGAAAAACCCTGAAAAATAACAAATTTTAAAATTCTAATAATTTTACTTTTCGGACTCCATTTGAGACAATTTTCTTTTTGAAATTGATTATTTTTTTAAGAGGAAGTCAGATCTACAAATAGTTTAAAAAAAATTCAAATAAATATAAAAGAATTGTCCTGAATGTCATGACCCTCTTTTTCTTCGTCCATTGAAAACATGCAAAAAAAAAAATGCCCCTTTTTTTGTGGCCGAAGAAAGCGCTCGCATACTGATTGTTAAGTAACAAAGATCTATAAATACTAATTGAAGGTCTTACTCATGTTTTTGACATTTTACAAAATATGTCAAAATCTAGAAATTAATATTTAATTTCAAAAGTCCCTCATATATTAGATTAGTAACACAATCTCCATTAGTAATTTTGACATTTTCAAAAAGTTATTTAAATCTATAAATTAATATTTTAAATCAAAATTCAATATATCAATTTTTACATTTAAAAAAATCTACATAAATATATAAATTAATATTTTATATCAAAATTTAATATACCTTGATGATCAATATGGAAAATCCCACTTTATTATTATCAAACCCTTAGGGTAGGGAAACACCATACAATTGATCCTTTTGAGGAAGGGATCCACTCCTGTTCACGTACCTATTCGAGGGGGAAAACTCCTAATGAGCTACATGCTCCAAATACAATACTTCTCAAATTTCTCATTACATTGATTGAACCCATTTATATAATGCTACCAACCACCTAAGAACATTCTAGAGGAGGAACCTTCTAGAAGCGTAACCTTATATAAAGTCCTCTTACATTTATTGCATTCACACTAGGACTTATTTATTAAAAGCGACCTCTATTCATAACAATACTTATCTACTATTATTCCCCTTTGGTAGCTCCATAGGGAGCCCATATTATTCCCCTAGATACACTATAGGAGGGGGAGAAATATATGGAGAGAGAGAGAGAGAGAGAGAGAGAGAGAGAGAGAGATGGGGGGAAGAGTGGGGAGAGATAGATGGAAAGAGGGAGAGGGGGGTCCTAATTCTTGATTTTCCTCCCTTGACCATGTATAGCACCCCACAATCCATACTTGGTTCTTGAAACCTTCTAATGGTGTCCATATTACAACTCAAAGGACAAATATCCCACAAAGATATCATTTATGGTGGTTTGAGGACTCATTGAAGGCTCTTGAGCCTTGAAAGCTACTTTTTAGTCTTAATGAGCAAGTTTCATCACTTGACCTTGGTACACGTATTCATATTGATACCTACTTCTCCAAAAACCCTAATGTTGCTAATATTCATGTGTGTGGGTTGAAGGTGTTGTTTATGGTTGACGATTTCATGTGAATTCAAGTTGTTTTTTGTGGCCCCAAATGCATGAGTTCAAGGTTTTGTTTATGGCCTTGGCCTATGGTTGGGGATGTTAGTGCCACTAGGTGGTTTTGAAATATTGGTATGTGTCCGAGGGTCTTGGAAACGATACGCATGTGCCACGGGTCTAGTGTTCGTGGGCGACAACCCTCAAGAGAAATTTTGGGGGGTTCATAGGGGGTCATAGGAGACACTTCACATGGATTTTTTGTTAGTAAGAATATACATGCATTCCTAATAATACGTGTGCGCTCTAGGAACATGCACATATTTCTATAAAGCGTGCTCTTTTTCAAGAGCATGTGCACATTCTAGAGCTAATGTGCGTTCTATAGCACATGCACGTTCCTTCGATTTCATTTTTTTTCAAGTGGGAATGAAAAATCTAGCATACATGTTTGCTAAGTTGGTTTCCTCGAATTTAGGTTAGGGATGACAAACCTAGTGGTTTGGTCTATAAATACATTAAAACTTCCATTTTTATGAATACCTCTCAATATCTCTATTTTTGATGTTATTTTTCTATAGGATACACAAATTGGTTGTTAATGAAACTATCGACGAGTCAACTATACAGATTGTGAATATATAATTAAAAAAAAATATAATGTTGTTTACTATTTTTAATATATTTTTTTCTTTGACATTTATCAGAATCCTAAAATACATTCCTCATTTATTTTTTTTGTAACTTTTTATCGGCTTAATAATTTTTAAAATAAGTTATATGCTGCACTAGAAGAGATCGAGATCTATGATCTAATTTTTTTTTTAATGTTAAGACCTTTGTAACCTACATGACATTGTAATTTAAAGTATACATTGACTTTAATAATTTAAAAAAATATACCAAATTAATATCATAAATTAAAAAAAATACCCCACACTAGAAGAATGGGTTATCTATAATTATACAATTTTTTTAAAGGAAATTTCATTGTTAAGGTACTGAACACCTACACTAACGGAGAGATATGCATTATATTTTTCTTGAAAAATAACATATCATTGTTAGAAAAACTCAAATTTCAGATAGTTATTCACAATTTATATAAATAAAAATTATATATTTGGAAAGCTAATTCAATTTCCTACATTTCATCTTTTCACATCATATTCAAATTCATTGTAAAAGTACCTTGAATAATCCCTCCAAGTTTAATTGTTGTTTTTCCATTTTTGCATTGTCACTAATGTGTCATGAGACCATCATTATCTTGCACCCACCCATATAAATAAAAATAGATATACTCTTTTTAATACTTAAAAGATGTGGATTAAGATGAATCTAAATTGATTTATTATTATTATTATTATATTTTTTTTTAAGTAAAAAATGTGTTACCTGCTATATTATATTGACAAAAATACAGAGATATAGCGTTACTGTTGCCACCAAATGTGCCGCCATTTTACCGGAAACCAACACAATTTGGGGCAAGTATGTTGTTTATAGGAAAAGAAGCCAAAATACTATTTCGCCATCTGTCCTGCTCGAAGGAAACCAGGACAGATGGCAATATATCGTCTTAACTCTGAACAACAAGATTGAAAACCAGACTAAAAAAGACAAACTCAAATACCCGGTGACCTGTCGTCCTTGTCCTCTTGCCACGCTGCTTTGGCCCGAATGACAAACGACTGGGTGCACGTTGGACATTTTCGATTCGTTGGGGCATTGGAATAAGCGTCCAGAAGCATATCCAAACACTATCCCATGAGGAGGGCTCTGTGCTCCTGGTCTGCCATTTGTCCTCGGAGTTCAAACACTAGATCCAGGTGTGCCGCGCGGAGGAGTGGTGCATGCATTCCTTTTGTGTCTGCCTCGCCTAAGGTACCCTTCTTCGCTTCTACGCTGGCCTCGTCTTTGTCCATGGATGTGATGTATGCGTGGTGCACCTTTACCGTACAGATCCTCTGCGAGACCTCATCCATGTGAGGCACTTCCTCGACATAGCATGTTGGGATATCCTCACAGAGCCTCCCCCTTGTCTTGTCTCTTGCTTGAGGCTCCAGGGCAGTCGAGGTGTTTTCCAGGCATGGTATTTCCTCTATGTAGCAGGTTGGGAAATCCTTGTCAATATTTCCCCTCAAGCTACTTCCAGCTTGAGTTTCAGGCGCAGGTGGAGGATTTTCTTCTCGCTTAATGCCTGTGGGCTACCAATTATCTAGATCTGGTGGGGTTTGAACTCTCTTCTCCGTCGCAGACTCAATTATGGGTGCATGGAGTGCGAAACAAGCAACCCTCGCTCTTTGCCGAAGGATAGAGTTTGCCAACGAGAGTGCTTGTTCCATATGCTGCCTCCTTTGTCGATGAGCAGCGTGGGTGTGCCAAGCCGACCCGCGGCGAGGCTTGCCTTGCTCCCTAGGCATAGTGGAGGAGGAGTGAGTATAAGACATGACACCGAGAAAAACACACCAGAGCTTACAGTCGGCGGGGAGTTTTAGAGCAAGAATGAGCCGACTGTGTCCAGACCTCTTTGCTTTCATCTTTTTGAGGGACGACTACACCTGGACTCTCTTTAACTCGGCCATACTTAATGCTTGCAGTGCCAACACTTTCGCTCGAGGGAGAAGTCGCTCATTCGGAGGTCGATTGTAATGGCCTGCTCCCATCGTTAATGCTGAATAGATGGGGAGCAGCCTGCCGCATTTAAACCTTGGCTCCATGCTATGCCGAATGGCAATGTTGCACGATGTGTCACCCCATCCGGAGAGATTTATTATTATTATTATTGACAATAAATGCACTTCACCAGTGGATGCAATAAATTTATTTCAAAAAAATGATAATATTTTGACTTTTTAATTATATCTTAAAAAATAAATATATAAAATAGTATGCTTAATTAAAAAAAATCAATATAATGAAATATTATAATTTTTAATTTGAAAATATAAAATTTGACTAGGATAACCACCATCAGGGGGTATTGTTATTAGGGAGTGCGATAGACGAACAACCCCCTCCAATAGATGAAAATAAATTTCAAGTGTAGCTTCTTTGTATTCAACATCAAGATATTTAGACTATCTAGGCTGAACTAGAATTTAGACAACCTGTCATCCAAGCTTGGCCAAAAATAATCATGGAAAAGGAGAAGGAATCTGATGGAAAGAGAATGAGAATGGGTTAGTTCTCAAAGAATATAGAAAAAAATTCCCTTATGCACTTTACCTCCACTCACCTAGGGAAGGAAATATAATCGAAGAATAGGGAAAATGAGGCAACAAAAGACATTTCCTTGGGTATTCAAATTTTTATCTTCATATGCAAGGAGTTCGTAGGAGAGAGGTGCCTCATAAATCCTCTCTTAGATGCAAAATAATGAGGTAATTACTAATCCAATCCTAATCTAGTATGCATTTTTTTGACGATTCTTATGTAACAAATTTATCTCGATCTATCAAGACACTTTAAGGACTAAGAGAAAGGTAATAAACAAAATGGCGTTGTATGTTCTATTTCTCCCCACTTTATTCTAGAGAGGGGAGTAATCTATTTGGATAAAGGCCCATTGATTATTATATACTTCATTACTATCTACATGAAGCCACAACCTTTTTAATACCAAAAGACAATCAATTATGTTAGAAAATAAGGTCACATTTGCAATCCGTCAAGGAAATGGATAAGACATTTTAAAATAAGTTTTGATAGACATTCCAATAGTCATAATAATATATGTTTCTCCTATTCCAATTTTTTATGTTTACATGAGCATAACTCAAGATTTCAATGCTTTTCTTGTTGGAAATGTGGTTGGTCTCCTAGGATATTTTATGGCACTCAAACAGGAAAAAGTGTAACATTAAGAAATTCAGAAAATGAACTAGTTTAGTAGCAACTTGAGTTTTAATTTGGGTGGTATATCTTCTAAAATATTTTGGTGTAAGGTAGATGTAATTCAATCCACAACACTCACTATTTTGACATTTTCAAACGCTATCTAAATCTAGAAATTAATATTTTAAATCAAAATTCAATATGTACCTTGATGATGTATACAAATGTTCTTAAATTTTAAGTTGAGAAAAATATTATTTGTCTTCCTAAATACTAATTGAAGGTCTTACTCATGTTTTTGACATTTTCAAAAATATGTCAAAATCTAGAAATTAATATTTAATTTCAAAAGTCCCTCATACATCAGATTAGTAACACAATCTTCACTAGTAATTTTGACATTTTCAAAAAATTATTTAAATCTAAAAATTAATATTTTAAATCAAAATTCAATATATCAATTTTTCCATTTAAAATAAATAAATATAGAAATTGATATTTTATATCAAAATTTTATATCAAAATTTAATATACCTTGATGATCTCTAATAAAAGTTCTTAAATATAAAGAGAGGTCTACTTTTCTTTAAACATTTTAAAAAATATGTCAAAATCTAAAAATTAATATTTACAATTGATGTTGGACCTTTAATATTGTTTATCAATTGATGTTTCATTAATCAATATACATAATACCTCAATGTAATGTATAGTGGAAGAGCTTTGAGCTGGACAGGAAAGTCTCTTTCTCTCCGTCATGTTGGACTAAATCAATTAGTAATGTGTGTAACGGACACCATGGTAGGGATTGACGTCCAAGTTTCCACGCGACGGGATTTTGTTCGGAAGTTCCGAGTCACTGTCGACTTTATGAATTAATCAAAGTCGTCGACGTGAATAGAAGTGGGAAGGGCAGAGAAATGTATGGGGGATGGGATAGCTCGGCCAGTGGCTATGGCGAAGGCTTTTGATTTTGACCGCTCGTGAATGTACACCGTGGGACGACTGGGTTCATGAGTTTACTTTGGCCATTGATTGGCGAATAGGTTAATCTGATCGAAATTTCAGGGATAGTCTGAATTTTGTATGATCCAAATGGGGCGCACAACTTTGTCTTTTACATATTTTGCTCTACTTTAACACCATCCAAATATATCAAAAATCAACTAAAATTTGGGATTAACCAAAAAAAAATTTGACTTATTAAATTCCAGCAAAAGAAAGAAGATTGTTACACGTTTTAGCTACTCCATTGATGGGTTCTTCTTTGCTTCTGCTATTCCGTCTGGACGGAAACGCCAAAGAATCTAGAATCAAATCGTATATATATATACACACATAATAGAATTTTGGAAGCATTGCTGGCATGTCCATGCACTGCAGACTCTCCATTGTACGATGGGTACTAGAGTCTTTATGAATATCAAGTTCCATGAAAGGGATTCATGCCCTCTCATGAATATCAAACTCTACATAATTGTTCTTCTCTTCATCATTACCCTTCCTGCACACATTTGCAATGCACAGGTCGTTTATTGTAACAACACTGTTAACTTTACACAAGGCGGTGCGTTTCAACTATCCCGATATACAGTCTTTAATAGCCTTGCTCGAGACGCGTCCCAAACTGGGTTTAACACTTCTGTGTCTGGCAAAAGTCCGAACAGAGTATATGGCCTCCTCCAATGCAGGGGAGACACAACAGCCGAACAATGCCAGAACTGTTCTGTAAACGCGACGGCTAACATTCAAGCAAGTGAAAGTTGTGGGAATGCCGTTGGCGGTAGAATTTGGTTGGATTTGTGCTACTTGCATTATGACAACCATAACTTCTTCGGACAACTGGATACTTATGGATCGGTTGAGGTCCATTCAAACAATGTCTCGAACCCTGATGCCTTTAACGCGGCTCTTCGGGACCTACTCAGCAATTTGTCAACTGAAGCAGTATCTACATCTAAATTCTATGCCTCCAGAACAACCGCAGACTCCTTCTCTCCAAAGATATACGCTCTGGTCCAGTGCACTAGAGATATATCTGCTGAGATCTGCACTGCATGTCTGTCACAAACAACCACTTCTATTTTCAAATATTATTATGGAAGACAAGGAGTTCAGGGTTTGTACGGAAGTTGCATAGTTGTTTATGAAGCCGATAGTTTCTTTAATTCGACTGTTCTTCCACCACCACCCTTGGAAGCGCTAGATAATAGGCCGGTGGTCACACCATCGAGTAATAGTACGAATTCAATTAAGAAACCCATAATTTTGGGTTTTGTTGTAGGCGGCTTACTGGCGCTATTAGTATGCCTGTTTACACCTCGGAGAAGATTGAAGTCTGTCATATTTCGAAGCCGAGACGAAGGTATTGCATACGAATATATGACCTGGTTTTCATGTTATATGACCTGGTTTTCATGTTTTAATTTTTAGTTATAATAGAATATTTTGTTTGGGAAGGAAGAAGGATAAGCATTTTAAGATTCAGATTTTTTCTAATTTATCATTATCTCTACGGAAATTGAAATGTTAGATTTAATGAAACTATATAAATATCTAATATCTAGAAAATATCTAGAAAAATCAATTTCCCTTTCTGCTATTCTGAACCACCAACAAAGAATCAATTCTTAAAACATTTCAACTACACTAATCCATCCATCAAAAGAGGGTTCTGATCATATGGACATCTAGTCAAAATATAAAGGCTCATATTATCAGACTCCGGTTTAGATGGGTATGTCATAACCCATATTCAGTACATCGTGGCGCTGTGGAATGGATCTGGCTTATCTGTGTAAGAAGATATGATGATTCATCACAGTTACAATACATTACAATCATCATCACAGTCTGTTTTGTTAGATTGTTGTTGAGAACACATTTTTCAATGATATTCTTTGGAAGACTTACCAAATGATTGGAAGAGCCAATTTAAACATCATTCAGTTTTTCTGATGTATCTGTGCATTTTGATTGTATAGTTCATCAGCAAGTCGAG
>JZKD02S1650868.1:86755-115633 GCA_000966675.3 Picea glauca
GTCACCTAAAGTTACATAAAGGGACCTAATTTTACTATAAACTAAGGGATTTCCACTAAAAGATTTCCACTAAGGGATTTACAACTAATTGTTACATAAAGGAACCATATTTCCACTAAGGGATTTATTAACTATAAACTCCCTAACTCCCTTGCTTGATATAGTTTTGAGTTTATTTTTTGTTGATTATTGCACCAAACATCATATCCCTCCATGTCCAACACCTATTTTTACATAAACAAAATGAACTGTGGTGCACATAAGAAATCTTGCTTTACTTTGTGGTGCACTCTTGTCTGGTCACAGATTGGATAATGTTATATTATAAAACATATGAACTGTGCAAATGTTATATTATATAGTTGGATAACTTGAGAGATTTAGCGACAAATTGTTGGATATTTGTGGATATGGTTGAACTAAATACATAACTGTGAAATATTTTATGGTCACCTAAAGTTACATAAAGGGACCTAATTGTGTAATATAAACTAAGGGATTTCTACATTGAGTGGATAACTACCCAAAAATAACTCAATAGCATGTGCATATTAAAAGTTCCCTATGGTTGGATCCACTATTCATAACCTTACGCACCCACTAATAACGTACGAAATCTTTAGTAAGTGGTGCACAACAACTTGTTATGCATTTAATATGGGAACATAATAAATCTTGCTTTACTAAGTGGTGCACTCTTATCTAATCATAGATTGAATAATGTTATATTATATAACATATGAATTGTGCAAATGGTATATTATGTAGTTGGATCACTTGAGAGATTTAACGACAAATTGTTGGATAATTGTGGATATGGTTGAACTAAATACATAACTGTGAAATCCTTTATGGTCACCTAAAGTTACATAAAGGGACCTAATTGTGTACTATAAACTAAGGGATTTCTACATTGAGTGGATAACTACCCAAAATTAACTCAATAGCATGTGCATATTAAAAGTACCCTATGGTTGGATCCACTATTCATAACCTTACGCACCCACTAATAACATAAGAAATCTTTAGTAAGTGGTGCACACCAACTTGTTATGCCTTTAATATGGGCACATAAGAAATCTTGCTTTACTAGGTGGTGCACTCTTATCTGATCACATATTGGATAATGTTATATTATATAACATATGAACTGTGAAAATGGTATATTATATAGTTGGATCGCTTGAGAGATTTAATGACAAATTGTTGGATAGTTGTGGATATGGTTGAACTAAATACATAACTGTGAAATACTTTATGGTCACCTAAAGTTACATAAAGGGACTTAATTGTGTACTATAAACTAAGGGATTTTTACATTGAGTGGATAACTACCCAAAATTAACTCAATAGCATGTGCATATTCTTTGAACATGGTTCCATCCACTAAGATAACATATATATTCCTTATTCCTTACGGTGCAAATGTTGTATGAGTGTAATGTCCCCAAGGCCGAGCCCAATTGTAAATCTAATGTATGAAATGAATTGTAAATATGTGTTATAGGCTGGTGAGCCAAGTTTGTATAAGCCAGCGGGATTCTGTGACTGTTAGGCTAGAGAGCCTAAGGGTTGGAGGCCAAGGGCCTGATTTTGTAGTTGTATGTATGCAGCACATTAATAAAATATAAATACCGCCACGTGCAGACCGACCACGATGAATGAGTGATGGGGAACTGAGCTTCCACAGAGTGGGCAAGGAATTAGGGGCTGGAAGGTGGGAAAAAGGGGCTAAGTGTTGAGCCTAAGGGATAAGCCTAGGGGCTTAAGCCTTGGGAATAATATTTTATTATTATTCCAAAAATCCATGTGAATTATGTTGAATGTGATGTTTTATCCTAAGTTCTTGGGGAAGGACGAGGGACTGCCAAATGGGAAGGAATGCATGTTGATGGAACTCATGCAGTCCGATGGGTGACAAGTGTCAACCCTGGTGCATGCGAATAAAACGACCAAGATGATCCATGAGAGGGGTTCCTCGCCCATTCCACCCGACTGCCTGAGTGTGTATGGAGCTCTGAGCAGTACGACTGATCCGAGCTTTGCAGAGAACCCTCGTTCTTCCCTGTGAGCCGAAAATCCTGTGTTTGGCTTTGAAAAACCATGTATATCCTCTATTCTGAAAGCTGAGAAGCTTGTGTTCGTTTCTGAAAAGGCCAGGTTCACCCTCTCCGTTCCGAGCCGTGGAACCTGTGTCATTCCCTGTGTGGATTGTTTGTCACATGTTGCCGAGAACCAACACTGTGAGACCTTGCGCCATTGCTAAGCCTGTTTGGGAAGCCCGTGTTTGTTTTCTCGGTTGGTTGTGGTGGCCACGCAGAGCTGGACTGGACATGGCTTGCTGGCCAATGCAAGTTGTGATTGAGCCTGTGTATGACCTCTCTCCATGTGAGGGAGGTGATTGTTGTTGGAAGAGGCAGGTTGTTAGGCCTGTGAGCAATTCTCTCCAGGTGAGAGAGTTTGCTGAGAAGTGGTTTCTTCCAGAGAGTGTCCAACACCAGCTTCGGGCTCTGAGACTTCCTGATCCGGCCTGTTTCCGAGACCCAGAGGGGGAGGTTAGCACTGATGGAATGTGCTTGTGAAGGTGTATACTGCCAGGCGGAACATGCATGTGGGGAATGAGAGTGTGGTAGTAGTGGGCGTAATATGGCATCTTGGGAAGAATCCTTCCGGTTTTCTGTGTTGTTTTCCCTGTAACCCCAGCCTAGCCTAGGATTCCTTGCCTTGGGGTGGAGCTTAGTTCCAAATCGGGGGTGACCCACTGCTGAGCTAATGAGAAGTGCGGTCTAAGGCTGGGAGGTTCATGGAAGGCCTGCACGTGGTTGGTGGAATCTACCACTATTTCGAAGGTAAGCATCAGATGATGTTTATTCATGTATTCCGCTGTGTATATCAATTTAAATTTAATGCTATCGATTGTTGATTATAGCAGTAAATCTTATGTTTACTCTGAGTTTAACTGTACTTCTTGATTAAATGCATGTTATTACTATAATGCTAGTATGAGCTATGTACAAAGTGGTGTTATAGTTTTTTTTTAAGAGTGATTAAGCCTTGGTAACTGAAAAGTGGTGCTACAAATTGGTATCAGAGCCAAGGTTTTGACACTAAGCCTAGATGGGCTAGTTGAGTGGTCTTTGGACCGAGGGTGAGAGGAGAAATTGTGTTTGGAGGACCAATTTTGGACCCTGGTATGGTTCGAAGTGTCAAGGAGTTACTTGACCGTGCCTATAAGCTCATGAGGTATAGCGGTGTTGTGAAACTGTAGCTGGGGTGGAATATGGCCACAGGGAGAGAGGACTCCAGACCAGCAGTGCTGGAGCCTTAGGATCGGTTCGGGAGGGAAGGTGAGCCCTCGTGACCGTCAGATCTGGAAAATGTGCACAGGAATTAAAATCCATTTTGAATTGCACAGGAGTGTGGGAATCGCAATACGTGAACAACCGAAAACCCGAAAACCTGAGAAGATCTACGCTGTAGATATGGGAGGAAGGCTCGACCATTAGAGTTGGCGGAGTCGCGCTCGAGTTAGTCACGAAAACCTTTCATATTCCTCAAAGTCGGGAGATGGGAAGTGAGGAAGGTGAACACCTCCGAAACCCAAAATGCCGAAACGATCTACACTGTAGATCGTAGGAAGGTAGTTGACCGTCCGATTCAGCGGAGGAGTAAACCGTAATTTTGGGATTTCGGCAGATGGAAGTTCGAGATGTGGGGTTAACGAACTTCCGATGCCTGAAACCCCGAAACGCCGAAAGGATCTGCATCGTATATCTGAGAAAGATCTAACCATTGGATTTCATTTGGAATGGACGTGGACACACGGGCGTGTACCATGTGCGAGTGAGTCAAGAAGACAGGCGAGAGTGGTGGAACCCGATGATGCCACTGAGGGTGACGTGGACCCTCCAGAATGTGCCACATGCCACTGCGGTTAAGGGCGACAGCTGTGCTGTGGGCCTAGAGAATAAAGTAAATCAAAATTTTGGATTTCGGGGATTGTAGTGACAAGGAGTTGGAAGTCACTGCATAGTGAACTTCCGGGTACCAAAAAACCAAAATCTCGAAGTTTCGAAGTCCTGAAGCCATCGGAGACCGAAGAACCGTAACAGGTTTTAAGGGTGACAACTGTGCTGTGGGCCCAAAGAGCGAGGAAACTGAATTTTCAGAATTCGGGAATTGAGGCGATAAAGAGTGGGAGTCACTGCATCGTGAATTTTTGGTCATGAAATCTCGAAAGGATCTGGACCATTAGATCCAACTCATCGAGGATCGTTGGATCTCGTATAAGAAATCGTGTATCGGATTTCGGGGATAGGAGTGACAAGAGGTTGGGAGTCACTGCATCGTGAACTCTCGGGTATCGAAGACCCGAAAACCTAAGTGCCAGAAACCCAAAATCTCTACCATAGTTGGCGACAAGTGTGTTGTGGGCCCAGGAAAAAGAGGTCGGAAGTTTAGGAGTTGGGAGTCAGAGAGAGAAGCGAACGCGAGAACCTCTGGGGAACCAAAACCCTGAAACCCGAAACCCCAAAATCCCGAAGTCCCGAAATTTTTGAAGGACATAAGAACTATCGAGGATTTAACTGTTGGATCCTCGTGGACAAAAACCCTGAAAAATGAGGTCCTGAAATTACAGAGCCGTCAGAGCTTAGAAAACTTTGTGAATCCAAAACGCTTTTTCACTCATGTTGAATTATGAATATTGTGATTTTGTAAGGGTTAAGGCCTAACAAACTTTGGTTGATTGCACGTTGTGTGTGCAGAGTTCAACGAGTGTCAGGACAGCCGAAAACGGACGCCGAGTATAGAAATGGAAGAGGTGCGGATTGCCTCCATTTCAGAGGACGAAAGAGAAGGAAGAGATGTCAACCTGGGAGTCGAAGGATAGAACTCCAATGGGCATGGAAGAGAATTGGACAAGGAAGGGAACATAATGAAAATCATTGAAGGATTGCAAAGAGATGCCCAGGCATGCCAAGCTGATAGCTGAAATCTCATGAAAGTCAGGGATCGACAGGGTGAATTCAACTTAAAAATGTTGAAGAGCCTGGAAAGAATAGAAAATAAATTAGAAAAAGAAAGTGACACAAGAAGATCAAGAAGTGTCAGAACCCTTGAGAGGAGAAGAAGATCGAGGAGTGGTAGCAGACATTACCGTCTCTCCCAGAAGCATTCTGGCAAGGAAACACATAGTAGTTCAAGCCCATCCCCTACCAGAAAACACCGAAAAACTGGAAATGATGAATTGAAAGGGGGGATGAACAAGATTAAGCCTCCAACATTCGATGGAGAACATAAGAAGGAGGAAGATGCCGAGACATGGTTGCTTGGCATGAGGAAATATTTCCAACTGCAGAATTATTCCGCCCATGCAAAAGGAAGAATTGCAATGTATCAACTAAAAGGAAAAGCATCGATGTGGTGGGATCAATTTGTGTAGGTGTAGCACATCCGAGAGAAAGAGGTCACTTGGAAGGAATTTAAGAGGTGTTTCGAGAAGAAATACCTAACTAAAAGATACTATGATAGAAAGATGAAGGAGTTCTTCAAACTCAAGCTAGGCAGCATGACTATTGATGAGTATGAACGAAGTTTTCTGGAACTACTGAAGTATGTTCCATTCATCAAAGACGAGGTTGTCAAGATTTATAGATATCTGAGTGGACTGCCACCTTCCATGGGTGACAAGATTTAGTATGACGATCCTAAGACTATGGAAGAAACAATAAGAAGGGAAAAATGCTTGTATGAACAACAAAGAGAAAGGCCTATCCTTCAGAAGGCTTGGAATGA
This sequence comes from Picea glauca, assembly GCA_000966675.3. NCBI lineage: Eukaryota > Viridiplantae > Streptophyta > Pinopsida > Pinales > Pinaceae > Picea > Picea glauca. The sequence goes on from JZKD02S1650868.1 coordinate 92,552, forward strand.
TCAGAGGAAGTTTAAGAAAGAATAGAGGCATAAGGGAAACAAGCCTTCCTTTTTCAGAAACAGTCTTCAGGGACAACCATCGTTTAGAGAGCCGAGAATGACTGAAGAGGGAGCACAAAGACAAACATAGACGCCCATTTAGTGTTGGGGTTGTAAAGGAAACCACAAGTATAAAGATTGTCCCCATAAAAATGTTAAAGCGAGAACTGTTCATACTGTTCAACAAATTGAAACAATGGAGGATATGGGCAACAGAGTGCCGAGGATCTACGCAGCCCTGGACAACAAGCAAGCAAAATTTAAATCGCACATGATTGAAGTGGAAGGTATAATTAACAACCGACCACTAATTATTTTAATTGATTCAGGGGCTAGCCATAGTTATATAGATCCTAGGGTGGTGGAAAGTTTGCGTTTATCAAGGAGCAAACATAAAAAGTCTTGGCTAGTGCAGTTAGCCACATGAACCAAAAGGAAGGTCACTGAATTGGTGAAGTCCTGTTCAGTGGACATGAAAGGATTGAGCACTAAGGCTGAATTGAATATTCTGCCTTTAGGCTCTTATGACTGCTTAATTGGGATGGACTGGTTGGACCAGCATCATGCCCTTCTGGACTGTCGTAACAGGAAGTTCACATGCCTGGATGAAGGGGGAAATCAGGTAACAGTCCAAGGAATTCCCAGAGCCATGGCTATTAGAGAAATCTCAGCCATGCAACTGAAGAAGTGTTACAGGAAAGGCTGTCAGTTATTTGTAGCCCGTGTGGGAGAAACATCCAGTGATGTAGTCTCAAATCTGGAAGACCATGAGGTACTCACAGAGTTCAAGGACGTATTTCGGGAGGTACCTGGACTACCTCCGAAGAGGGACATCGATTTTTCTATAAATTTGATGCCTGGAGCAGCTCCAGTTTCAAAGGATCCTTATAGAATGAGTACGCTAGAGTTAATGGAGTTGCAATTGTAGCTCGAAGAGATACTAAAGAAGGGATACATTTGCCCCAGTGTGTCACATTGGGGAGCCCCGGTCCTATTCGTGAAGAATAAAGATGGGACGTTGAGGTTGTGCATTGATTTTTGGCAGTTGAATAAGATAATTGTCAAGAACAAGTATCCTCTGCCAAGGATCGATGATATTTTTGATTAGTTGAAGGATGCAAAAATATTTTCAAAAATAGATCTTCGATCAAGATATCACCAAATGAGAATAAAGGAGGAGGACATCAACAAGACCGCCTTTAGAACAAGGTACGGTCATTATGAATTCACAGTGGTGCCGTTTGGACTGTCAAACACACCTATTGTTTTCATGTGCTTAATGAATGGTGTGTTCATGGACTATTTGGACAAGTTTTTCATAGTCTTCCTGGACGATATCTTGGTGTATTCCAAGTCAGAGGAAGAGCATGAGCAACACCTGAGAATGGTGCTGCAAGTGTTGAGAGAACACCGGCTGTACGCCAAGCTGAGCAAGTGCTCATTTTATCAAAGGCAGATTCATTACTTGGGACACATTATTTCGGAAGAAGGGATCGCTGTGGATCCTGAAAAGGTGGAGGCCATCCGAGAATGGTTAGCGCCAAGGAATGTGGAAGAAGTTAGATCTTTTATGGGTCTGGAAGGCTACTACAGAAGGTTTATAGCCAGATTCTCAAAGATAGCTCACCCTATCACTTCCTTGCAAAGGAAGGAGAAGAAGTTTTAGTGGACGGAAGAGCTGTTAACCAACGCTCCAATCCTGAAGATTGCAGATCCAAATATGGATTTTGTGGTGTGCACAGATGCGTGTAAGGAGGGACTGGGAGGATTTCTCAACCAAGAGGGATTTGTAATCTGTTATGAATCCCGAAAGTTGAAAGAGCATGAAAGAAATTATGACACTCACGATTTAGAGCTGGCAGCAATCATCCACGCATTGAGAAAATGGAGACATTACCTCATGGGAAGGAGATTTGAATTGAGAACAGACCACAACGATATGAAGTATTTATTTGATCAACCAAATTTAAATGCCAGGCAAATCAGATGGCTAGAGTTTCTGTGTGAATATGACTTTGATATCAAGCATATCAAAGGGAAAGAAAATAAAGTGGCTGATGCACTCAGCAGAAAAGTGCATGAATTACATGCTACAACCATTAGCATGTATAGGAGTGAGATTAAAGACAGAATTTTGGAAGCTGCAAATGTTGATTTGCAGTACAGAGGTCTAGTAGCAAAGCTACAACAACGTGAGAGACCACAGACCAAGGAAAGTTACACCTTGGGAATTGATGGCTTACTTCTGTATAAAAACAAAGTGTATGTACCCAATGTATGAGGTTTGAAGCTGGAAATTCTGAAAGAAATGCAGAACATGGCTTATGCTGGGCATCCCGGATACCATAAAATTGTGGCAGCAATCAAAAGCCATTACTTTTGGCCGGGTCTGAAGAAGGAAATCGCTGAATACATCGCCAGGTGTATGGAGTGTCAGAAACTTAAGGCTGAGTACAGGCACCCAACAGGGTTGCTGCAGCCTTTACCCATTCCTGAGTGGAAATAGGAAGTGGTGACAATGAATTTTATCACAGGATTGCCCAATACAAGCAAGCAACATGATTCAATCATGGTGGTGGTGTACAAGCTTACAAAAGCCGCCCATTTTATTCCACTAAAAACCACTCACAAGGAAGCAGATGTTGCTGATATCTTCTTAGAAGTAGTGGCACGCTTGCACGAAATTCCTAAGACAATTGTGTCTGATAGGGACTCGAAATTCACCTCGAATTTCTGGAAAGGACTATTCAAGGGATTCATAACGAATCTGAACTTTAGTACAACGTATCATTCTGAGTCTGATGGTCAGACAGAAAGGGTGAATAAAGTAATAGAAGACATACTGAGAATGTATGTGATGGATAAACCATCAAGGTGGGAAGACTACCTGCATTTGGTAGAATTCGCCTACAATAATGGGTATCATACATCGTTGAAGATGAGTCCATTCAAATCACTTTATGGAATAAAGTGCAACACTCCAGTGAGCTGGGATAATCCAACTGACAGAGCAGTAGTTGGGCCTGAGCTGCTCAAAGAGATGGAAGACCAAATGATAAGAATTAAACAGAATCTAAAAGCTTCCCAGGACAGGTAGAAAATTTACGCTGATAGTAACAGAAACCATAGAGAATTCAAAGTGGGTGACCATGTTTTCCTAAAAGTGAAAACTAACAGGAGTTCCTTGAAGTTGGGAAGTTGCGCCAAGTTAGCAGCGAGATTTTGTGGGCCATTTGAGATCCTGGAAAGGATTGGGCCAGTTGCATACATGATTTCATTACCTGCATCTATGACTGTACATAATGTATTTCATGTTTCACTTCTTAAGAGATATATACCTGATGCTAATCATGTTATCGATTGGAATGTGATTCAGGTGGAACCAGAAGGTGTCCTGCAAGTGCATCCTGTGCGCATATTGGACAGGAAAAACAAACAGCTCCGGAATCGAGCTATAGAGCTTGTAAAGGTCCAGTGGACCTGGTACGGTCCCGAGGACGCGACATGGGAGCATGCAGATGTTATGCGGGTAGAGTACCCGCATCTTTTTGAAATTTTTTGAAAAGCTTGCAGAGGCTGTGTAAAGTTGCATTGAGGATAGTTCATAAATAAGGGAGGGGTATTGTAATGTCCCCAAGGCTGAGCCCAGTTGTAAATATGATGTATTAAATGAATTGTAAATATGTGTTATAGGCTGGTGAGCCAAGTTTGTGTAGGATGGTGGGCTTATGCGATTCTTAGGCCAGAGAGCCTAAGAGTTGGAGGCCAAGGGCCTGATTTTGTACATGTATGTATGCAACACATTAATAAAATATAAATACCGTTGCGTGCAGACAGACCACGATGAATGAGTGATGGGGAACTGAGCTTCCACAAAGTGGGAAAGGAATTAGGGGCTGGAAGGTGGGAAAAGGGGCTAAGTGTTGAGCCTAAGGGCTAAGCCTAGGGGCTTAAGCCTTGGGAATAATATTTTATTATTATTCCAAAAAGCCATGTGAATTATGTTGAATGTGATGTTTTATCATAAGTTCTTGGGGAAGGAAGAGGGACTGCCAAATGGGAAGGAATGCATGCTGATGGAATGCATGCAGTCCGATGGGTGACAAGTGTCAACCCTGGTGTATGCGAATAAAACGACCAAGATGATCCACGAGAGGGGTTCCTCGCCCATTCCACCCGACTGCCTGAGCGTGTATGGAGCTCTGAGCAGTACGACCTATCCGAGCTTTGCAGAGAACCCTCGTTCTTCCCTGTGAGCCGAAAAGCCTATGTTTGGCTCTGAAAAACCATGTATATCCTCTGTTCTGAAAGTCGAGAAGCTTGTGTTCGTTTCTGAAAAGGCCGGGTTCACCCTCTCCGTTCTGAGACGTGGAACCTGTGTCATTCCCTGCATGGATTGTTTGTCACATGTTGCCGAGAACCAACACTGTGAGGCCTTGCGCCATTGCTAAGCCTGTTTGGGAAGCCTGTGTTTGTTTTCCCGGTTGGTTGTGGTGGCCACGCAGAGCTGGACTGGACGTGGCTTGCTGGCCAGTGCAAGTTGTCATTGAGCCTATGTATGAACTCTCTCCAAGTGAGGGAGGTGATTGTTGTTGGAAGAGGCAGGTTGTCAGGCCTGTGAGCAATTCTCTCCAGGTGAGAGAGTTTGCTGGGAAGTGGTTTCTTCCAGAGAGTGTCCAACACCAGCTTCGGGCTCTGAGACTTCCTGATCCGGCCTGTTTCCGAGACCCAGAGAGGGAGGTTAGCACCGATGGAATATGATTGTGAAGGTGTATACTCCCGGGTGGAACATGCATGTGGGGAATGAGAGTCTGGTAGTAGTGGGCGTAAGATGGCATCTTGGGAAGAATCCTTCCGGTTTTCTGTGTTGTTTTCCCTGTAACCCCAGCCTAGCCTAGGATTCCTTGCCTTGGGGTGGAGCTTAGTCCCAGCTCGGGGGTGACCCACTGCTGAGCTGATGAGAAGTGTAGTCTAAGGCTAGGAGGTTCGTGGAAGGCCTGCACGTGGTTGGTGGAATCTACCACTGTTTCGAAGATAAGTATCAGATGATGTTTATTCATGTATTCCGTTGTGTATATCAATTTAAATTTAATGCTATCGATTTTTGATTATAGCAGTAAATCTTATGTTTACTCTGAGTTTAACTGTATTTCTTGATTAAATGCATGTTATTACTATAATGCCAGTATGAGCTATGTACAAAGTGGTGTTATAGTTTTTTTTTAAGAGCGATTAAGCCTTGGTAACTGAAAAGTGGTGCTACAATGAGGGTTGTTCGTATTCCTAATATAAATTTCTACAAATAATAATGTGATGACTAATACTAGTTGCCTATTAGAGATATTAGGTCAAAAGGTTTGAAGATTTCACATTTGGATGATCTCTAGAGTTAGTTAAATATTGTCAAAACTCCAACATATTTCAACAAAGGAAGGGATGGGAGATGCGAGATGAAATTAAGGGTTTAAAGGGAGCCCGATGATTTACTTTATTTATTTGTATGCATGAAATTAGTTACATGAACATTTTAAAAACATGCATATAAGGAACATCACTTGTTATTAACGTCTATGTGTGAGTTATGTATGTGATAGCTATGCCTACATATCCAACACAAATCCAATAAGTTGTCAATTTGAAGTTATATTATATGAATATAAATATCATCACTAAGATAAGTATTCAATAACTTTGGTCAATATGTGTRAAGTAATAAATGAGTATAATAATTAGTTCCCATCTAAGACTCTTTTATTTCTATAAATTAGACTTTATCATCCAAAATGAAGTATTCGTTATAACTATTCCTTTAGTCTAAGGGCCTCTACAATTGGAAACGACCACCAAAGTGGAAGACATTGTGTAACAAACCTCCCGTTCGTCACGACGACGATCCTCATATAACAAGTGCAAGAATTTTTTGTTTTGTTTTTGAAAGTGTGTGCGCATGTAGAAGGGAAACAAACACAGTCGACTTTGCGTCGCCACCCAACGACGAACAATATGCAAACCACGACAAACACAACAAGACGACATGAGATGCGCCACAAGTAACTACATGCATTAAATGACAATCAATCGACTATAAATAAGACTGACTACCCATCCATCCTACCCTGCAATGGTTAGGACCTCCAAGACACATAAGCAATGCTCAAGCCCAGGTTCACATCGATTTTAACCATTTAAGGTCTCCGTGCTGGCGACTGTTCTGAGGAACATGGAGGTGTCTACTTCCCGCCCGACACAAGGAGTCCAAGCAATAAAATGTATACGTCCAAGCACAACAATATTTAAAGAAACCACCTCGTCCTCTACGGAAGGCGCAAATCAGTTAATTGCAAATTCCATTTTTACTAAATCATAATAACCTTTGGACTTAGTTCAAGACGTCATAATTCTTCTGCTATCATTGATAATTAATTCCATCTTCACTACCATAAAATAACAACCATCCTTCATTTTGTTTTACAATAACTACCTAAAATGACCAACACACACATCTGATAGGTTACCTATAACCAACTCAGTAACCTTACCACAAAATGACAACAATATCCACATTACTCACCACCCTAAACAATAATATCCTTAGCCTTAATATTACCATAAACATACATTAAGCAATACTTTACATTGATATTTATCAGCAATAACGTTTATCTTTTATTTTATACCACAATAACATTCCAACTACAATTCACAATAACAATATATATATTATAGTAACCTGACATATACATGTTACAATAACCGCATATGCTATTAATAACAATCACCTTGATCCAATTTAGAAACCATGAGGAAAGAGACAATAAATTCTAAGGTCAGGAACCATTATAAATTGATAAATGATACAACTCTAAATTCACCATTTAACATTATCTTAAACCGAAAACAAGATGTTAGTCATCTAATTCAATGAGTCTTAAATGAACCAATAAATGTAACCTAAGAACTAATCAACAGTAGCATCATTTTTCAAAATTAAATTATCCAATTTAAAATGATCAATATTTACGACTCTCAGCTTTTACCCTTCAAAATTATCCATCATCTAGGACCAATATCAAGGTAAGGCTCAATGCCCATAAACCCTAACCATAAACAATTCTTAACACACGGTCTACATGCTATCATTCAGTTGCTGGAATTAGATTGGTCAGGCACCTCTTGCAATCAGATGCTACCAACACTAGGAGGCCAACGCGTGTCCAAGGCAGCCAAATTCGGCGAGGATTAAGGAAAAGGATAGAGACAACCAAATTTTAGGGGTTTCTGTCTGTCATTAATAAAATAAGCAGACAGAGCGGCAGTAAGAAATCTAGGATGTGCGCAAGGAGAAATCGTGAGGTTGCCGGGAATAACGCTGCGCGTTACCGTTTAAGGTCGGCGTGAGGGAAAGAGATAGATATGACCCAACTGGCAAATGGATCCTGGCTGTTACTAAAAATGGTCATGAATGTAAGCGACCATCCAGAATGAACAGAAGGGCGCCAAACGCATAACAGAGGGACTGCCATTGCGCCCAGCTGGAGTTTAGTGCGCATGTAGATTAATCAATATTTTAATTAATAACCAGAACGGTTTAAAATACCAAGAAAAGGAAGGCGTGAACCCGAGGTGAACAACATGGTCATTGTGGGTAAAAGTTATGTAAATACACTATTGCTGAGTAGACGGAGAAAGGTGAAAACACAGCTGGAAGGACAAACTGGTCTTTCAAGCAAAATTTTGGTCACACCACACAGCACAACGTGGTCATTGAAGTAGTGACCGAGTCATGATTTAACAATAGTCGGGATCAACATCTCTGTCATAATAAACTAAAGAAAAATGATTCATGGGCAATCAACAACCACTCGAAAAGTAAATGTAAAATCACAGATGAAATTTCCTTTCTAAAACGCCATCCACCATCGAAGGCTAACCAATAAAATCAGATCGGGACTTCCGGGGTATTCGTGCGTGCTGAGTTTAGGGGAAATGCAGAGCAAAACAAGAACCTTCTGACCAAGATAAACCACATTCCTCAAAGTAAAAAAAAAAACAAAAAAAAAACGGACTAACTCAGGATAAAACGATTTCATCTCTAGACAACACGAAATCATCATTCAACCTAGCGCAACGGACAGACCTTACTTGTGTTACATATTTAATAACATCGAGGGAAGTTCTTACATCCATTACAAGATGACCAACGTTGAAGTAACACTCCCTTTTGCCCAATTTTTACAAGTTAAAATAGAAGAGCTAACATAGATATATATATTTTTCATCTGTTACAAAACTACCATCGCAGAGGTAGGGTTTTTACCTCCAAATGTGATGACAACACAGGAATAACAAAAACAAGTCGATCCACTGGAGCATCCAAGGCTAGAGTTTTAAATGCCTTCCACCACTCGGGATACCATAGTAAGGAGGCTGACAACAATAAGAGTATACCAGGGCCAAGGATAACTCATGGAAAGGATTGCGGGGTTATAACAGCTTAGGCACAACAAACAACAACAAGGAAACATGATGATCTAAAATTCAACACATCAAGCATCATCATAAGGATTCATATACAACTTTAAACAATTTTCCTTTTATTCTTAACAACGAACACACTTGCGTACCTGTGACCGACGACGAATAACCTAAAGATGCTATCCCGCACTTGAGCTCGGTGCTGCTCCCGCTCGTCGACCCTCGAGACCTCACCGATACCTCCCAACCAATGCTAGGGGTACTCTGCTCCCCCCTTATCCCCCTGAGTCGCAAAGGGGCCACACACTATCCAGATGGTTCGTCTAGCTTCCCAGCTCACCTCGCAAGGCCGAGCTACCACTCCTATCCGAGCTGGAAAATCCCAACTCCCCACAAGTAATCAATCAAGTCACAATTCCGGAAGCGTAACGTTACGCTAACAGCCGATCCCCCTTTCTTCCTCCTCTTCCCTTTCTTTTATAGATTTTTTAGAACCTCCAACCTTCCCTAAATCACATTTAAATTAAGTTTTAATAAAAATATTCTAAATATTCTCCTTCGCACAAGTGTCGTCCATCCCCCTCTTTCCTCCAATAATTATTTTCTTTAACTTTAATTGTATCATTTCCCTCACCCACCTAGAGTTTCTCCTAAATTTACTCCTAGGTGTTCCTATATTCCCTTACAGGTTTAAATACTTTCCCTAAAATGAAGTTGCTATTTCAGTTCAATTTAGAAGGTTTTTAATTACATATTCTTTACTATGTTTACCTCGCTTTTTACCATAAGTTCCCTTCTTTCCCTTATTAGGTTTCCTCCATTCCTTAGTTTCCTAATTTTTATTTTTGCCTTCTTTCCCTTTTTATTAGAGCCGAAATGGCAGTTGCGCTATTTAATCTTTTCCTTTTTATTATTAATTTAATATCTTTTTATTCTTTCACAAGTTAAGAATTAAATTCTCCTTTACAATTTTTAAATCCACTAGTTTTAATTAATTTCTTACTCTCTTCATTTTATCCCAAATATTTTATGAAGACTAAAACTATTACTTAAGTGGTTTTTAGTTAAAATTTTTATTTTTATTTTTATAGGGTCTTTTTCTTAAGGTTAGACAAAATTTTACACTAGAGAAGTTTTAGAGTCAGGACCTAGATTCTGAACTGGGTGACATTTAATTAGGGAGGTTGTTCAAGAAATTCTCAATGTGTTAAATGTCCTAGGGCCATCTAGGTTTGTTCCTTCATGAACAACGACGCGACGTGCCCTTCAGGATGCACCACGTGCTCCAAGGGTGCCACCCACTTCATTTGTTTCTTCTGCGCGGCGTGCCCTTCAGGATGCACCATGTGCTCCAAGGGTGCCACTCGCCTCTAGTGTTTCCTTTGCGCGACGTGCCTTTCAGGATGCACCACGTGCTCCAAGGGTGCCACTCTCTTCTTGAATGATTGGTAGACATCAATAACCCCTGGAGTCAACACTCTGCCAGGTGAAATTGTGGGAGACTAAGGGCTCTAAGGAGTAAGGCCCCCTCCTTATTGCGTGCCCTTTAGAATCATCGTGAGCGACTGTCGCAGTCTGCCCTCACGACATCGTGGATCCTCTCGAACTAGGTAATCGTTAACCTACAGTTCGAGCCACGACGAGAGTGCTAGTAGGCTGTGGCAGGGCTGCTGTCCACACCTCTCCCTCAACCTCTCTGGAAATCGTGTGTGGCCCCTTTACGCCATATGTGAGTCTGGTCGGCAAGCTATCGTCAGCTTGCATCATCAACAATCATATTAGATCATGTCCACATCATATCATCAAATCAAATATACTAAAATCACAGTAAACATTCAACCCCAAAGAACACTCCCTGACTCGATCCGGAGTCCAAGGGGTCCCGTCGATGCCTCTACATCCTCAAGGTCAAAAACCCTGCACACTCAGTAAAACCGAGTCAATAGCACCTGTCCATGTCAAAGCAGTAAAACATCATGTCATCTATCATATTGCATCACAATCAAGGATAAATGTTTTCTTATCATAAAAGTCCAGATCACTTGCGAGCAAGTGTCCTCAAAGAATAAGTTTTCTCAGTGCGTCAGAGCGGGATGTTACATACACCCCCTCTTGGTCTAAAATTTGTCCCGAAGTTTCATAGTATAAATGCCGAAATAAGTGTATCACAGTATCATAAGTCTATCTATCAAACAAAAATGGAAACTGTTGGCACATATCATATGCGTCCTCCCAGGTCGCCGAGTGCGGACTATAATTGTCCCACTGGACCTTGACCTGATCTAGTGTTTGACGTCGTAACTGTCGAACGCGATGATCTAAGATGCGGATCGGCTCAGCCGTGAGAGCTCCCTCGTCCGATACCTGCAAGGAACTCATGTCAATCACATGTGTAGGATCACTAATATAATGTCTCCAAACAGATACATGAAAAACATCGTGTATACGCCTCAAAGAATCAGGCAAGGCTAGTCGATAGGCCACGGGCCCCTTTCTATCCACAATATTGAAAGGTCCCACGAACCTAGGAGAGAGTTTAGCTCCCTTTCCAAAATTTATCGAAATCTTATGCGGTTTAACCCGCAAGAAGACTCGATCGCCGACCTCATAACTACGGTCGACTCGGTGCGCATCGACATAACTCTTCTGTCGATCATGCGCTTCTTTAATCCTTTGTCTTATGGTTTTCATTTTCTCTTCCATTTCTTGGATCTCTTCTGGTCCCACCAGGACCCTATCCTCAAGCCGATCCCAACTCAAGGGCATCTGACACGGTCACCCGAAAAGAAACTCGAAAGGCACCATCTTAATGGTGCTCTGGTAACTGTTGTTGTAAGCGAACTCTACTAGAGGCAAGAATTCTTCCCAACGCTTTTGTTGGTCCATCACGTACATGCGCAACATGTCTTCCAAGGTTTGGTTCGTTTGTTCTGTTTGTCCGTCAGTTTCTGGGTGATACACAGTACTAAAGTTAAGTTGGGTTCCCAAGGCCTCTTGGAAACTTGTCCATAATCGTCCAGTAAACACTGATCCTCGATCGGATATAATCCTCTTAGGCACGCCATGCAGCCTCACAATCTCACTAATGAAAACTCTAGCAATGTCAGGTGCCTGATACATCGTATGCACAGGAATAAAGTGAGCACTCTTCGTCAGAGTGTCTACTCCTATGAAAATCGAGTCATGTCTCCTTGCCGTCAATGGAAATCCAACAATAAAGTCCATCGAAATGACCTCCCATTTCGATTCCAGAATGGCATGTGGTTGTAGTAATCCTGCTGGGTGTCTATGTTCAGCCTTTACTTGCTGGCACTCCAGACATCTGGCCACATAGTTGACTATGTCGGCCTTCATTCCCTTCCAGAAGAATAAGGGTTTAAGGTCTTCCCTCATCTTCGTGACTCTCGGGTGAGCCATGTAAACTTCTCTATGAGCCTCGCTCAGGATTAACATCCTCAACTCGTCGTTTGGCGGTACGTAAATCTAACCCTTAAACCTTAATAACCCATCGCTATCAAATGAAAATCCCTCATATCGTGGTACCATCATTGTGTTTTGTCCGATAAAATATTCGACCTCCTTCTACCAGTCATCATCACGCTGTAAAGTGAGAATCTTCTCATGTAGAATCGTCTGAAGAGGCAACACCGAAAATATGCGTGGTCTTCGACTCAAAGCATCCACCACCCGGTTCACTGTTCCCTTTATGTAAGTAATATCAAAGTCGTACTCGCTAAGCAATTTCGACCAACGCCGTTGTCGTGCGTTCAGGTCGCTTTGCGTAAAAATGTGTTGTAGTCCACAATGATCAGTCCTTAGTTCAAATTTCTATCCAACAAGGTAGTGTCTCCAAACCTTCAAGGCATATACGATGGCTAATAACTCCAAATCGTGCATCACGTAGTTCTCTTCATGCCTTCTCAGTTTCCTCGAAATGTAATCAATCACTCGTCCGTCTTGCATCAAGACTCCGCTTAAAACTTCCTTGGATGCGTCTATGCATACCAAGAAGTTCGCGTCCATGTCAGGGACCTTTAGTATCGGTGTTGTTGTCAATAACTCCTTAAGCCTCCGAAATGCTTCTGTGCATTTCTCGGTCCAAACAAACTTCTTGTTTTTCTTCTGCAATTCTGTGATCGGATTTGCTATCTTCGAAAATCCCTCGGCAAACCATCGATAGTATCCTGCTAAACCCATAAAGCTACGCACTTCTGTGACATTCGTTGGTGCAGGCCAGTCCATCATAGCCTCGACCTTGGCTGGATCCATGGCGATACCTTCTTCGGAGATTACATGCCCTAAGTAGTGAATCCTCGATTGATAAAAAGAACATTTGGACAACTTCCCGTACAATTTGTGCTCTCGCAGACACTGTAGTACCAAGCGCAAGTGCTCGTCATGCTCCTCCGTCGTCCGAGAGTAGATCAAAATATCTCAATGAATACTTGGACAAACTTGTCCAAGTACTCGCGGAACACCCCGTTCATCAAACTCATAAATACCCCGGGGGCGTTTGTCAGTCCAAACGGTAAAACAGTAAACTTGTAGTGTCCAAACCTCATATTAAAGGTGGTTTTAGGGACGTCATCCTCCTTGATCCGTAACTGGTGATACCCTGATCGCAAATCGATCTTGGAGAACACCGTTGCACCCTTCATTTGATCGAACAGATCATCAATTCTCGCCAAGGGATACTGATTCTTGATCGTAGCCTTGTTCAGTTGACGATAGTCAATGTAAAGCCTCCACGATCCGTCGTTCTTCTGAATGAAAATAATAGGTGCACCCCACAGTGACACACTAGGACGTATCAGTCCCAGGTCCAACAACTCCTTCAGTTGCATTTTCAACTCTTGCAACTCCGGGGTCGACATCCTATAAGGCGTTCTTGCTATCGGTTCGGTCCCTGGTTTCAGGTCTATGGTAAACTCCAATTCCCTTTCTGGCGGCATCCTAGGTAACTCCTCTGGAAATACGTCCGCAAATTCCTTCACCACCGGAAGGTGCTCAAGACCTTCCGCTATTCCCTTCTCGTTTAACGCAAGGACCACATAAAGCTTTCACCCCTTGCACATACTCTTCCGTAACTATAAGGAAGAGACGAACCTCAGGGAAACTCCCTGGTTCCGTCCTACAATCACATGTCTCTGTCCCTCGTCATCGATCAAGCTCAACCATTTCATCTTCCAGTTGAGTATCACCTCATGCGATTCCAACCAATCCATACCAATTACGACATCATAAGATCCTAAGATCGTGACGTACAGGTTGACCTTCATGACAAACTCTCCCAGGTTAAGGGCACAACCCGTAACCTTTCCTCCAACCTTCTATTTGGATCCTGAAGCCATCTTTACGAAGCTAAACTCATCCTGTTCGACTGTCTTTACCTTAATCCTTTTTAGTGCTGCACCAGAAATGAAACTCTCAGTAGCACCGGGCTCTATCAAACACTAAGGGTCTGGTCAACGATGGTACCTGTCGTCTCGAGCACAGTCGACTGGTGCTCTGCCTGGCGGTTATTCACTGCTGCATGAATCCGATGGGCCTTGCCCATATCTCCCACTGTAGTGGGTCCGACTGATCCGGACATTCTGGTCCTCTCCACAAGACAGTCGCGTTGGTAGTGTGGCTCCCCACACGTCCAACACCCCTAATTCGGCCCAGTAGTCCTGGTACCCGAAGTAGAAGATGATGGCCCACCGGCCTAAAAATCTGGTTTGTTCTACTGAACAGGCCTAAACTGCTGCTGCTGTGGGCAACGCTGCAGCTGATGCTGTGGTCCCCGATAAGGTGTCTGCTGCTGAGGCGGAAGTCACTGGGGTGTAGTGAAAGTGGATCCCCTCTGGAAGCCACGATATCCCGGTGTAAGTCTCGCGGATGTCTAGTGCTACTGTGTCCCAGATAAAACCTGCCCTGCTGGTCTCGCTGGAGTCCTAGTCTGACCCCCACTGATAATCTCCTCCTCTGCTATGAAGGCCTTCTGGATGACATCGTGCAAGGTTTGAGGCATCAAAATCCTAACCTTTGCACGCAGGCTTCCATTAAGGCCGAACACGAACCGGTTGACCTTAAGTTTCTCTATTTTAAGGTGCAGAGCATACTGGAGCAACTCCATAAAACGTGCCTCGTACTCAGGCACCGTACGACCCCCCTATCGCAATGCGTTGAACTCATTGAGTTGACACTCAATGAATTCCTCTGAAAGGTACCTCTCTCGGAACCGTTCCTCGAACAGTTCCCATGACACGTCTTCGAAGGCCATGTAAAGCTGCGGCAGGAGCGTCTTCCACCATAGAAGAGCGCTCCCCTTTAGTTGAAAGACCGCCATGCAGACCTTCATGTTGGAGGTATAATCGTGACGTGCAAAGCACATCACCATGTTCTCCAACCATGCCTCGACGGTTGCACCGTCCGGGGCACCAAAGAACTCAGGAAATTTGACCTTCTCGAGTTCTCGGCGAATGCTACCAGTAACGGCCGGTGCGCGCGGCGGAACCTCAGCGGGTGCCAGCACCATGGCCTTGTCTCTGTCCAATCCGATGATCAGTGCCTCGGACATGCACTGAAAAGACCTCATCATCCCGACAACGTCGCCGACTGCTATCTGCTCCTGTCCGAGAACCTACTCGTCTCCTTAGGGGTTAGACCCCTCAGGTGTAGATGCTACTGGAGGCATCGTGCCTCCTCCCCTAACACCCCGTCGTCTGCCTCCACAGCGTCCTCTAACCATGATTACTTGCACGCACACAATCAACTCGATCAACAACAATATAATCAAATCATGTCAACGAAAGCCATAGCGACCCCAAGTTGCGGGTCGAACCCGCTCTGATACCATATGTAACAAACCTCCCGTTCGTCACGACGACGATCCTCATATAACAAGTGCAAGATTTTTTTTTTTGTTTTTAAAAGTGTGTGCGCGTGTACAAGGGAAACAAACACAGTCGACTCTGCGTCGCCACCCAACGACGAACAAGATGCAAACCATGACGAACACAATAAGATGACATAAGATGCACCACAAGTAACTGCATGCATTAAACGACAATCAATCGACTATAAATAAGACTGACTACCCATCCATCCTACCCTGCAATGGTTAGGACCTCCAAGACACATAAGCAATGCTCAAGCCCATGTTCACATCGATTTTAATCATTTAAGGTCTCAGGGCTGGCGACTGTTCTGAGGAACATGGAGGTGTCTACTTCCCGCCTGACACAAGCAATCCAAGCAATAAAATGTATACGTCCAAGCACAACAATAGTTAAAGAAACCACCTTGTCCTCTACGGAAGGCGCAAGTCAGTTAATTGCAAATTCCCTTTTTACTAAATCATAATAACCTTTAGACTTAGTTCAAGACGTCATAATTCTTCTCCTATCATTGATAATTAATTCCATCTTCACTACCATAAAATAACAACCATCCTTCGTTTTGTTTTACAATAACTACCTAAAATGACCAACACACACATCTGATAGGTTACCTATAACCAACTCAGTAACCTTACCACAAAATGACAACAATATCCACATTGACAGTTCCATAACCCTTAGCATTTAACATTAAACATTTCATTACATTATCATTACCATAAAACAATTAGCATTAACATTCGCCATAAACATTAACATTAAGCTTCACATTACATTACTCACCACCCTAAACAATAATATCCTTAGCCTTAATATTACCATAAGCATACATTAAGCAATACTTTACATTGATATTTATCAGCAATAACGTTTACCTTTTATTTTATACCACAATAACATTCCAACTACAATTCACAATAACAATATATATATTATAGTAACCTGACATATACATGTTACAATAACCGCATATGATATTAATAACAATCACCTTGATCCAATTTAGAAACCATGAGGAAAGAGACAATAAATTCTAAGGTCAGGAACCATTATAAATTGATAAATGATACAACTCTAAATTCACCATTTAACATTATCTTAAACATAAAACACGATGTTAGTCATCTAATTCAATGAGTCTTAAATGAACCAATAAATGTAACCTAAGAACTAATCAACATTAGCATCATTTTTCATAATTAAATTATCCAATTTAAAATGATCAATATTTACGACTCTCACCTTTTACCCTTCAACATTATCCATCGTTTAGGACCAATATCAAGGTAAGGCTCAATGCCCATAAATCCTAACCATAAATAGTTCTTAACACGCGGTCTACATGCTATCATTCAGTTGCTGGCATTAGATTGGTCAGGCACCTCTTGCAATCAGACGCTACCAACACCAGGCCAGCGTGCATCCAAGGCAGCCAAATTCAGCGAGGATTAAGGAAAAGGATAGAGACAACCAAATTTTAGGGGTTTCTGTCTGTCATTAATAAAATAAGCAGACAGAGCGACAGTAAGAAATCTAGGATCTGTGCAGGGAGAAATCGTGAGGTTGCCGGGAATAACGCTGCGCATTACTGTTTAAGCTGGGCGTGAGGGAAAGGGATAGATACGACCCAACTGGAAAATGGATTCTGGCTGTTACTAAAAATGGTCATGAATGTAAGCGACCATCCAGAATGAACAGAAGGGCGCCATACGCGTAACAGAGGGACTGCCACTACGCCCAGCTGGAGTTTAGTGCGCCTGGAGATTAATCAATATTTTAATTAATAACCAAAACAATTTAAAAGACCAAGAAAAGGAAGGCATGAACCCGAGGTGAATAGCATGGTCACTGTGGGTAAAATTTATGTAAATACACTATCGCTGAGTAGACGGAGAAAGGTGAAAATGCAGTTGGAAGGACAAATTGGTCATTCAAGCAAAATTTCGGTCACACCACACAACACAACATGGT
The DNA here is from genome assembly GCA_000966675.3 of Picea glauca. Taxonomy (NCBI): domain Eukaryota; kingdom Viridiplantae; phylum Streptophyta; class Pinopsida; order Pinales; family Pinaceae; genus Picea; species Picea glauca. The sequence goes on from JZKD02S1650868.1 coordinate 109,921, forward strand.
CATTGAAGCAACGATCGATTCATGATTTAACAACAGTCGGGGTCAGCATCTCTGTCATAATAAACTAAAGAAAAATGATTCGTGGGTGATCAACAACCACTCGGAAAGTAAATGTAAAATCACAGACGAAATTTCCTTTCTAAAATGCCATCCACCATCGAAGGCTAACCGATAAAATCAGATCGGGACTTCTGGGGTATTCATGCATGCTGATTTTAGGGGAAACACAGAGCACAACAAGAACCTTCTTACCAAGATAAACCACATTCCTCAAAGTAAAAATAAAAATAAAAATAAACGCATTAACTCAGGATAAAACGCTTTCATCTCTGGACAACACAAAATCATCATTCAACCTAGCGCAAGGGCCGAACCTTACTTGTGTTACAGATTTACTAACATCGAGGGAAGTTATTACATCCATTACAAGATGGCCAACGCTGAAGTAACAATCCCTTTTGCCCAATTTTTACAAGTTAAAATAACAGAGCTAACATAGATATATATATTTTTCATCTGTTACAAAACTACCATCACAGAGGTAGGGTTTTTACCTCCAAACATGATGACAACACATGAATAAAAAAAAAAGTCGATCCACTGGAGCATCCAAGGATAGAGTTTGAAACGCCTTCCACCACTCGGGATACCATAGTAAGGAGGCTGACAACAATAAGAGTATACCAGGGCCAAGGATAACTCATGGAAAGGATTGCGGGGTTATAACAACCTAGGCGTAGCAAACAACAACAAGGAAACAAGATGATCTAAAATTCAACACATCAAGAATCATCATAAGGATTCATATACAACTTTAAACAATTTTCCTTTTATTCTTAACAACAAACGCACTTGCGTACCTGTGACCGACGATGAATAACCTGAAGATGCTATCCCGCACTTCAGCTCTGTACCGCTCCTGCTCGCCGACCGTCGAGACCTCACCGGTACCTCCCAGCCAACGCTAGGGGTACTCTGCTTCCCCCTTAGTCCCCCGAGCCACAAAGGGGCCACACACTATCCAGATGGTACGTCTAGCTTCCCAGATCGCCTTGCAAGGCCGAGCTACCACTCCTATCCGAGCTGGAAAATCCCAACTCCCCACAAGTAATTAGTCAAGTCACAATTCCGGAAGCGTAACATTACGCTAACAGTCGATCCCCCTTTCTTCCTCCTCTTCCCTTTCTTTTATAGAGTTTTTAGAACCTCCAACCTTCCCTAAATCACATTTAAATTAAGTTTTAATAAAAATATTCTAAATATTCTCCTTCGCGCAAGTGTCGTCCATCCCCCTCTTTCCTCCAATAATTATTTTCTTTAACTTTATTAATTATCTCATTTCCCTCACCCACCTAGAGTTGCTCCTAAATTTACTCCTAGGTGTTCCTAGATTCCCTTACAGGTTTAAATACTTTCCCTAAAATGAAGTTGCTATTTCAGTTCAATTTAGAAGGTTTTTAATTGCAGATTCTTTACTATGTTTACCTCGCTTTTTACCATAAGTTCCCTTCTTTCCCTTATTAGGTTTCCTCCATTCCTTAGTTTCCTAATTTTTATTTTTCCCTTCTTTCCCCTTTTTATTAGAGCCGAAATGGAAGTTGCGCTATTTAATCTTTTCCTTTTTATTATTAATTTAATATCTTTTTATTCTTTCACAAGTTAAGAATTAAATTCTCCTTTACAATTTTTAAATCCACTAGTTTTAATTAATTTCTTACTCTCTTCATTTTACCCCAAATATTTTATGAAGACTAAAACTATTACTTAAGTGGTTTTTATTTAAAATTTTTATTTTTATTTTTATAGGGTCTTTTTCTTAAGGTTAGACAAAATTTTACCTTAGATAAGTTTTAGACTTAGGACCTAGATTATGAACTGGGTGACATTTAATTAGGGAGGTTGTTTAAGAAATTCTCAATGTGTTTAATGTCCTAGGGACATATAGGTTTGTTCCTTCATCAACAACGATGCAACGTGCCCTTCAGGACGCACCACGTGCTCTAAGGGTGCCACCCGCCTCGTTTGTTTCTTCCGCCTATGGAGTAAAGGCGCCCTGGCCACGTCTCTGTCCAATCGGCTGATTAGTGCCTCAGACATGCGCTGAAAATACCTCATCATCCCGACCCCATCTCCAACTGCTATCTTCTCCTGTCCGAGAACCTGCTCGCCTCCTTGGGGGTTAGACCCCTCAGGCGTGGATGCTATTGGAGGCGTCACGCCTCCTCCCCTAGCACCCTGTCGTCGGCCTCCGCGGCATCCTCTAACCATGATTACCTGCATGCACACAATCAACTCGATCAACAACAGTATAATCAAATCAATCATGTCACGAAAGCTGTAGCGAATCCCAAGTCGCGGGTCAAACCGGCTCTGATACCATATGTAACGAACCTCCCGTTCGTCATGACTACAAACCTCATATAACAAGTGGATTTTTTTTTTCCTTTTTTTTGTGTTTTTAACAAGTGTGTGCACGCATACAAGGAAACAAACATATTCGACTCTACTTCGCCACCCGACGACTAACAAGACACAACCACGATGATCACAACAAGAAGGCATAAGGCGCATAACAAGTAACAACAAGCATTAAATGACCATATACATAAGGCGCATTGCAAGTAATTGCAAGCATTAAACGACATATGGTGTTATGTACAGTACGAACACAGATGGAAGAATTTTTAGTAGTAGAGTTTACTATTTCTGCACAGGAAAGCAGGGCGTTTAATCTTAGTTCTCTGCTCCGAAGAGAGAGAATGTCAGATAGGCTCCTGGCTGACTGCTCAGGCAAAAACTAGTAATCTCTGTCAAGAGGTCGCAGTGGTGGGAACTCTTCCTTTAAAGAGCCCGCAAATACTGATACGACCTTAGAGGTGTGTCACAAGAGTGGAAACCCTGCCTTTAAAGGGCCTGAGACTCTTGATACGGCACTGGATTCTTTACACAGAAAAAAAATCACACACACAGACTTATATACAGAGCGACTATCTTTTTCAGATTGAAGAGTCTGATATCATACAACTGTGAGGTTGGACAATTCCAATTATAGTACTAACCCTGAAATTAACCCGACCCTAAACGTCAACATAGAAATAAACAACAACTTTATTAACCCTAAATTTAACAGCCCAACCCTAAGCCAATCAAATAAAAGCACCCTGCAGAGGAACCCATCGGATAAGGGTGCCCGCCAAAATTAAGGGAAACACAGAAAAATCCAATACACAATAAAAACAAAAGCCAATTGAGCAACGATATCATTACCATAGTGATAAACCCACTAACATTTACCTTACCATAATTGTTAGCACTAACATAAAGCATTCTCCATATTATCTTAACATTACTTTAACAATTATTACCATACATTTACATTTCATTATATTACTTTTCATTAACCTAACATGTTATTACATTACCTTACATTCAATAGATTATATAAATATCTAGATCTATGGGAAGAAAACCATAACTATTCCATTAAACCATATAAAACAAAAGCAGTTGTATCTATGCTAATTTGATTCACCTCCTTGCCGTAACATTACTTTAACAATCATTACCATACATTACAATAACCTTACATTATAATAACATTGCAATTAAATGACGAGGATCTTATAATTCAATGTTATCCAATGAGAACATTTCCATATTGCAAGACATTACCCTTAATAGTTTACCAATAGTTTACCACGAGCTTATATTACAACTTCATTGCAACAATGATAAACAAAAATACTGATGATGAGCATAATGAAATAAAAACCATGATGAAAATATTATTGTAATTCATATGGTAAATGAAATCCTTCTATTGCAAATTATATTGTAAACAGATTCTTTTCATGTAAATCATATTCCTTTCTTTACAACTGAATCATATTCTTTTATTAACTTGAAAATCACGTTCTGTACCTCATCGAAAATAAAATAATAAAAATAAAGATGACAAGCATAATGAAATAAAATCAATGAAAAACAATAAGGAAGGGAGGAGGTATGGGAAGGGAGGGCCTGGCGCTGGCGAGAGACCAAGCGACCACTGATGCGCGCATGCCTGAAATTCGTCAGGGTTTAAAAGCTGGTAGCAGTGTACAATCAATCCCTCTAGGAGATCACACTGACACCCCAACAACCATTGCAGCGGTGCAGGTGCAGACTGAACAATGAGCTGTCAGGAACAAAATGGTAAGGGAAGGCGTGGGTATCAGGCCACGGTCTCAAGGAAATCATGTCTCCTAACAGAACTTCGCCACGCAGCAAAGATAAACAACGGTAGAAATTAAAGGCAAATCGCCAGAAGGGAGATGCCCCTGAAAACGCGCTGAGGTATTATCCGAGTCATGAAGGTAGAAGGGTTGTAACCAGATAAAACGAGCAGAGGTAACAAGCGAGACGCAAAAGGAATGATACCAAAAAAAACCAGGTAAAATTAACCTATTACCCAACCAAATCGCGTTCTGAAGTAAGGGGAGGTGAAACGGTGGTTACCAGAGGTGATTGTTACTATTGCACGACCGGGTCCTGAAATGAAATCATCCGAAAATAAAAAAAAAATTGCAATTACGAGGATAACAGTCAAAATTAAAGGGTTCGCAAAGGCTAGACAGATAGGGCTAACAAGGTTTAACGGTAATCCACGCGGTTGCAGGGCGCACTGAACCAGTGTCAACGGAGGCAAACCAAATCAAGAAATTCAACCCAACACATAGATTTACAACCCAATCGCACTCCAATCAACCAAAGAATGGAAACCCAACGCAAGGAGTTATTAATTAAACGCGGAGAGGTGTAATCCACCAATCGCAGAGAGGTGTAATACAAAAACGCAGAGCTTAAATGGGTTGAAACGTGTGGGTGTCAACTGTCGAAATGGGTAACACAGAACGCGAAGAATTTAAACTATAAAAACGCAGGGAAATTAAACCCAAAACGCAGAGAAATTAACTATAAAAACGCAGGGAAATTAAACCAAAAAACGCACAGAAATTAACTATAAAAAAGCAGGGAAATTAAACCAAAAAAAAAACACAGAGTATACAACAACAACCATATTGCAGAGTAGCGTTGCCCAAGAAAGCCAAGAAATCGCAGAGGACACTAAGAGGGGTGCAAGACCAGGTTCTCATATGTTATACAGAAACATGGTTATTGCCACTATTTAGACAAGGAACCCTTCAACAACTTGTCAGTGGTATTGCATACAAGGAACATAGGTGATACAACTGGTACATGATTTGCATCCATTAAACATAAATCATATCGCATTCTATTCTACTGAAACAGAAATCATACCATTGCCTTGTCGTCCGCTTCGAATGACGTCCCGTGCTCCATGCTACTCCCGCTCGCCGACCGTCGTGACCTCACCGGTACCTCCCAGCCAATGCTAGGGGTACTCTGCTTCCCCCTTAGCCCCCCGAGCTGCAAATGGGCCACACACTATCCATATGGTATGTCTAGCTTCCCAGCTCGCCTCGCAAGGCCAAGCTACCACTCCTATCCGAGCTGAGAAAATCCCAACTCCTCACAAGTAATCAGTCAAGTCACAAATCCGGCAGCGTAACGTTACGCTAACAGCCGATCCCCTTATTCCTCATCTTCCCTTTCTTTTATAGAGTTTTTCCAACCTCCAAATTTCCCTAAATCACATTTTAATTAAGTTTTAATAAAAATATTCTAAATATTCTCCTTCGCACAAGTGTCG
>JZKD02S1650868.1:116526-126948 GCA_000966675.3 Picea glauca
GTATCATAAGTCTATCTATCAAACAAAAATGGAAACTGCTGGTGCATATCATATGCGTCCTCCCAGGTCACCGAGTGCGGACTATAACTGTCCCACTGGACCTTGACCTGATCTATCGTTCGATGTCGTAGCTGTCGAACGCGATGATCCAATATGCGGACCAGCTCAGCCATGAGCATTCCCTCATCCGATACCTGCAAGGAACTCATGTCAATCACATGCATATGATCACTAATATAATGTCTCAAAATAGATACATGAAAAACATCATGCATACGCCTCAAAGAATCAGGCAAGGCTAGTCTATAGGCCACGGGCCCCTTTCTCTCCATAATCTCGAAAGGTCCCACGAACCTAGGAGAGAGTTTAGCTCCCTTTCCAAACTTGATCAAACTCTTATGCGGTTTAACCTGCAAGAAGACTCGATCGCCAACCTCGTAACTACGGTCGAATCGGTGCGCATCGGCATAACTCTTCTATCGATCCTGCACTTATTTAATCCTTTGTCTTATGGTTTTCATTTTATCTTCCATTTCTTGGATCGCTTCTGGTCCCACCAGGACCCTATCCTCAAGCTGATCCCAAATCAAGGGCGTCCGACACGATCGCCCATAAAGAAACTCAAAAGGCACCATCTTAGTGGTGCTTTGGTAACTGTTGTTGTAAGCGAACTCTACTAGAGGAAATAATTCCTCCCAACACTTTTGTTGGTCCATCACGTACATGCGCAACATGTCTTTCAAGGTTTGGTTTGTTCGTTCTGTCTGTCCGTCCGTCTCTGGTTGAAACGTAGTACTAAAGTTAAGTTGGGTCCCCAAGGCCTCTTGGAAACTCGTCCAGTAAACACCGATCCTCGATCGGATATAATATTCTTAGGCACGCCATGCAACCTCACAATATCACTGATGAAAACTCTCGCTATGTCAGGTGCCTGATACGTCGTACGCACAAGAATAAAGTGATCACTCTTCGTCAGAGTGTCTACTACCACAAAAATCGAGTCATGTCTCCTTGCCGTCAGTAGCAATCCAACAATAAAATCCATCGAAATGACCTCCCATTTCGATTCCGGGATGGCATGTGGTTGAAGTAATCCTGCTGGGTGTCTATGTTCAGCCTTTACCTGCTGACACTCTAGACATCTGGCCACATAGTTTACTATTTCAACCTTCATTCCCTTCCAGAAGAACAAGGGTTTAAGGTCTGCCCTCATCTTCGTGACTCCCGTGTGAGCCATGTAGACTGCTCTATGAGCCTCGCTCAGGATCAAAATCCTCAACTCGTCGTTTGGCGGTACGTAAATCCGACTTCTAAACCTCAATAACCCATCGCTATCAAAGGAAAATCCCTCATATCGTGGTACCGTCATTGTGTTTTGTCCGATAAAACCCTCGACCTCTTTGTACCATTCGTCGTCACGCTGTAAAGTGAGAATTTTCTCACATAAGTTCGTCTAAAGAGGCAACACCGAGAAGATGCGTGGTCTCCGACTCAAAGCATCTACCACTTGGTTCACTGTTCCCTTTATGTAAGTAATCTCGAAGTCGTACTTGCTAAGCAATTCTGACCAACGCCGTTGTCGTGCATTCAGGTCACCTTGCGTGAAAATGTGTTGTAGTCCACAATGATCAGTCTTTAATTCAAATTTTCTTCCAACAAGGTAGTGTCTCCAAACCTTCAAGGCATATACAATGGATAATAACTCCAAATCGTGCATCGTGTAGTTCTCCTCATGCCTTCTCAATTTCCTTGAAATGTAAACAATCACTCGTCCGTCTTGCATCAAGACTCCGCCTAAACCTTCTTTGGATGCATCAGTGCATAACAAGATATCCGCGTCCATGTCAGGGACCTTTAGTATCGGCACTGTTGTCAACAACTCTTTAAGCCTCTGAAACACTTCCACGCATTTCTCCGTCCAAACAAACTTCTTGTTTTTCTTCTGCAATTCTGTGATCGGATTTGCTATCTTCGAAAATCCCTCGACAAACCGTCGATAGTATCCTGCTAAACCCATAAAACTACGCACTTCTGTGACATTCATCGGTGCAGGCCATTCCATAATAGCCTCAACCTTTTCTGGATCCACGACGATACCTTCGCTAGAGATGACATGCCCTAAGTAGTGAATCCTTGATTGATAAAAAGAGAATTTGGACAATTTCCTATACAATTTGTGCTCTCGCAGACACTGTAGTACCAAGCGCAAGTTCTCGTCATGCTCCTCCGTCGTCCGAGAGTAGATCAAAATATCATCAATGAATACTTGGATGAACTTGTCTAAGTACTCACGGAACACCCCATTCATCAAACTCATGAATACCCCTGGGGCGTTCGTTAGTCCAAATGGTAAAACAATAAACTCATAATGTGCAAATCTCATCTTAAAGGCTGTCTTAGGGACGTCATCCTCCTTGATCCGTAACTGGTGATACCCTCATCACAAATCGATCTTGGAGAACATCGTTGCACCCTTCATTTGATCGAACATATCATCAATTCTTGGTAAGGGATACTGATTCTTGATCGTAGCCTTGTTCAGTTGACGATAGTCAATGCAAAGCCTCCAAGATCCGTCCTTCTTTCGTATGAAAATAACTGGTGCACCCCATGGTGACACACTAGGGTGTATCAGTCCCAGGTCCAACAACTCCTTCAGTTGCATTTTCAGCTCTTGCAACTCCGGGTTCGACATCCGATAAGGCGTTCTAGCTATCGGTTCGGTCCCCGGTTTCAGGTCTATGGTAAACTCCAATTCCCTTTCCGGTGGCATCCCATGTAACTCCTCTGGAAATACGTCCACAAACTCCTTCACCACCAGAAGGTGTTCTAGACCTTCCGCTACTCCCTTTTCGTTTAGCACAAGGATCGCATAAATCTTGCACCCCTTACACATACTCTTCCATAGATGTAAGGAAGAGACGGACCTCAGGGAAACTCCCTGGTTCTGTCCTACTATCACACGTCTTTGTCCTTCGTCATCGACCAAACTCAATTGTTTCGTCTTACAGTTGAGTATCGCCTCATGCGATTCCAACCAATCCATACCAATCACGACGTCATAAGATCCTAAGATCGCGACGTACAAGTTGACCCTCGTGACAAACTCTCCCAGGTTAAGGGCATAGCCCGTAACCTTTCCTCCAACCTTCTGTTTGGCTCCCGAAGCCATCTCAATGAAGCTAAACTCATCCTATTCGACTGCCTTTACCTTAATCCTTTTTAGCACTGCACCAGAAATGAAACTCTCAGTAGCACCTGGGTCTATCAAAATACTAAGGGTCTAGTCAACGACAATACCTTTCGTCTCGAGCACAGTCGACTGGTGCTATGCCTGACGGTTATTCACCGCTGCATGAATCCGATGGGCCTTGCCCATATATCCCACGGTAGTGGGTCCGACTGATCTGGATGCTCTGGTCCTCTCCACAGGATAGTCGCGCTGGTAGTGTGGCTCCCCACACGTCCAACACCCCTTCTTCGGCCCAGTAGTCCTGGTACCCGAAGTAGAAGATGACGGCCCATTGGCCTGAAAACCTGGTTTGTTCTACTGAATAGGCCTAAACTGCTGCTGTTGCGGGCGACGCTGCTGCTAATGCTGTGGTCCCCGATAAGGTGTCCGCTTCTGATGCGGCGGTCGCCGAGGTGTAGTGAAAGTGGATCCCCTCTGGAAGCCACGATATCCCGACGTATGTCTCACTGGGGTCTGGTGCTGCTGTGTCCCAGATGAAACCTGCCCTGCTGGTCTCGCTGGAGTCTTAGTCTGACCCCCGCTGATAAGATCGTCCTCTGCTATGAGGGCCTTCCGGATGGCGTCATGCAAGGTTTGAGGCATCAAAATCCTAACCTTTGCACGCAGGCTGCCATTAAGGCCAAACACGAACCGGTTGACCTTGAGTTTCTCTATGTTAAGGTGCGGAGCATACCAGAGCAGCTCCATGAAACGTTCCTCGTACTCGGGCACCATACGACCTCCCTGTCGTAAAGCGTTGAACTCATTAAGCTGACGCTCAATGAATTCCTCTGAAAGATACCTCTCTTGGAACCGTTCCTCAAACAATTCCCATGACACGTCTTCGACGGCCATGTTCAGCTACGATAGGAGCATCTTCCACCATAGAAGAGCGCTCCCCTTCAGTTGAAAGACCGCCATGCGGACCTTCATGTTGGAGGTATAATCGCGAAGTGTGAAGCACATCGCCATATTCTCCAACCATGCCTCGATGGATGCACTGTTCGAGGCAGCAAAGAACTCAGGAAATTTAACCTTCTCGAGTTCACGGTGAATGCTACCAGTAACGGCCGGTGCGCGCGGTGAAACCTCAGCAGGTGCCGATGCCCTAGCCTCGTCTCTGTCCAATCGGCTGATCAATGCCTCAGACATGCGCTGAAAAGACCTCATCATCCCGACCACATCTCCAACTACTATCTGCTCCTGTCCGAGAACCTGCTCGCCTCCCTGGGGGTTAGACCCCTCAGGCGTGGATGCTATTAGAGGCGTCACGCCTCCTCCCCTAGCACCCCGTCGTCGGCCTCCGCGGCGTCCTCTAACCATGATTACCTGGACACACACAATCAACTCGATCAACAACAGTATAATCAAATGAATCATATCACGAAAGCCGTAGCGAATCCCAAGTCGCGGGTCGAACCGACTCTGATACCATATGTAATGAACCTCCCGTTCGTCACGACTACAAACCTCATATAACAAGTGGATTTTTTTTTTCTTTTTTTTTGTGTTTTTAACAAGTGTGTGCACGCGTACAAGGAAACAAACATATTCAACTCTACTTCGCCACCCGATGACTAACAAAACGCAACCACGATGATCACAACAGGAAGGAATAAGGCGCACAACAAGTAACTACAAGCATTAAACGACCATAGACATAAGGCGCACAACAAGTAACTGCAAGAATTAAACGACATATGGTGTTATGTACAGTACGAACACAGATGGAAGAATCCTTAGTAGTAGAGTTTACTATTTCTGCACAGGAAAGCAGGGTGTTTAATCTTAGTTCTCTACTCTGGAGAGAGAGAATGTCAGATAGGCTCCTGACCGACTGCTCAGTTAGAAACTAGTAATCTCTGTCAGGAGGTCGCAGTGGTGGGAACTCTGTCTTTAAAGAGCCCACGAATACTGATATGACATTAGAGGTGTGTCGCAAGAGTGGAAACCCTGCCTTTAAAGGGCCCGAGACTCTTGATACAACATTGAATTCTTTACAAAGAAAAAAAATAACACACACAGACTTATATACAGAGCGACTAGCTTTATCAGATTGAAGAGTCTGATATCATACAACTGTGAGGTTGGACAATTCCAATTATAGTACTAACCCTGAAATTAATCCGACCCTAAACGTCAACATAGAAATAAACAACAACTTTATTAACCCTAAATTTGAGAGCCCAACCCTAAGCCAATCAAAGAAAAGCACCCTGCAGAGGAACCCATCGGATAAGGGTGCCCGCCAGAATTAAGGGAAACATAGAAAAACCCAATACGCAATAAAAACAAAATCCAATTGAGCAACGATATCATTACCATAATGATAAAACCACTAACATTTACCTTACCATAATTGTTAGCACTAACATAAAGCATTCTCCATATTATCTTAACATTACTTTAACAATTATTACCATACATTTACATTTCATTATATTACTTTTCATTAACCTAACATGTTATTACATTACCTAGATTATATAAATATCTAGATCTATGGGAAGAAAACCATAACTATTCCATTAAACCATATAAAACAAAAGCAGTTGTATCTATGCTAATTTAATTCACCTCCTTGCCGTAACATTACTTTAACAATCATTACCATACATTACAATAACCTTACATTATAATAACATTGCAATTAAACGACGAGGATCTTATAATTCAATGTTATGCAATGCGAACATTTCCATATTGCAAGACATTACCCTTAATAGTTTACCAATAGTTTACCATGAGCTTATATTACAACATCATTGCAACAATGATAAACAAAAATACTGATGATGAGCATAATGAAATAAAAACCATGATGAAAATCTTATTGTAATTCATATGGTAAATGAAATCCTTCTATTGCAAATTATATTGTAAACATATTATTTTCATGTAAATCATATTCCTTTCTTTACAACTGAATCATATTCTTTTATTAACTTGAAAATCATGTTCTGTACCTCATCGCAAATAAAATAATAAAAATAAAGATGATGAGCATAATGAAATAAAATCAATGAAAAACAATAAGGAAGGGAGGAGGTATGGGAAGGGAGGGCCTGGCGCCGATGAGAGACCAAGCGACCACTGATGCGTGCATGCCTGAAATTCGTCAGGGTTTAAAAGCTGGTAGCAGTGTACAATCAATCCCTCTAGGAGATCACGTTGACACCCCAACAACCATTGCAGCGGTGCAAGCGCGGACTGAACAACGAGCTGTCAGGAACAAAATGGTAAGGGAAGGCGTGGGTATCAAGCCACGGTCTCAAGGAAATTGTGTCTCCTAACAGAACTTTGCCACACAGTGAAGATAACCGACGGTAGAAATTAAAGGTAAATCACCAGAAGGGAGATTACCCTGAAAACGCGCTGAGGTATTATCTGAGTCATGAAGGTAGAAGGGTTTTAACCAGATAAAACGAGCAGAGGTAACAAACGAGATGCAAAAGGAATGATACCAAAAAAAAACAGGTAAAATTAACCTATTACCCAACCAAATCGCGTTCTGAAGTAAGGGGAGGTGAAACGGTGGTTACCAGAGGTGATTGTTAATATTGCACGGTCGGGTCCTGAAATGAAATCATCCGGAAAAAAAAAAATTGCAATTACGAGGATAACAGTCAAAATTAAAGGGTTCGCAAAGGCAAGACATATAAGGCTGACAAGGTTTAACGGTAATCCACACGGTTGCAGGGCGCACTGAACCAGTGTCAACAGAGGCAAACCAAATCAAGAAATTCAACCCAACGCATAGATTTACAACCCAATCGCACTCCAATCAACCAAAGAATGGCAACCCAACGCAAGGAGTTATTAATTAAACGCGAAGAGGTGTAATCCACCAATCACAGAGAGGTGTAAGACAAAAACGTAGAGCTTAAATGGGTTGAAACGCGTGGGTGTCAACCGTCAAAATGGGTAACACATAACGTAGAGAATTTAAACTATAAAAACGCAGGTAAATTAAACCAAAAAAAAAACGCAGAGAAATTAAACTATAAAAACGCAGAGTATACAACAACAACCATCTTGTAGAGTACCGTTGCCCAAGAAAGCCAAGAAATCGCAAAGGACACTAAGAGGGGTGCAAGACCAGGTTCTCAGATGTTATACAGAAACATGGTTATTGCCACTATTTAGAGAAGGAACCCTTCAATAAATTGTCAGTGGTATTGCATACAAGGAACAAAGGTGATACAACTGGTACATGATTTGCATCCATTAAACAAAAATCATATCGCATTCTATTCTACTGAAACATAAATCATACCGTTGCCTTGTCATCCGCTTCGAATGACGTCCCGTGCTCCGTGCTGCTCCCGCTCGTCGACCGTCGCGATCTCACCGGTACCTCCCAACCAATGCTAGGGGTACTCTGCTTCCCCCTTAGCCCCCCGAGCCGCAAAGGGGCCACACACTATCCAGATGGTATGTCTAGCTTCCCAGCTCGCCTCGCAAGGCCAAGCTACCACTCCTATCCGAGCTGAGAAAATCCCAACTCCTCACAAGTAATCAGTCAAGTCACAAATTCGGCAGCGTAACGTTACACTAACAACCAATCCCCTTCTTCCTCATCTTCCCTTTATTTTATAGAGTTTTTCCAACCTCCAACTTTCCCTAAATCACATTTTAATTAAGTTTTAATAAAAATATTCTAAATATTCTCCTTCGCACAAGTTTCGTCCACCCCCCTCTTTCCTCAAATAATTATTTTCTTTAAATTATTAAATTACTCATTTCCCTCATCCACCTAGAGTTGCTCCTAAATTTCCTCCTAGGTGTTCCTAGATCCTCTTACATGTTTTAAATAATTTCCCTAAAAATGAAGTTGCTAAATTAGCTCAAATTAGAAGGTTCTTAATTGCAGATTCCTTACTATGTTGAACTCGCTTTTTACCATAAGTTCCTAACTTTCCTTAATTATGTTTCCTCCATTACTTAGTTTCCTAATTCTTATTATTCCCTTCTTTCCCCCTTTATTAGAGCCAAAATGGCAGTTGCGCTATTCACTCTTTTCCCTTTATTATTAATTTAAAATCTTTTTATACTTCCACAAGTTAAATAATTTATTTCCTCTTTATAATTTAAAACCACAGATTTTAATTAAATTATTCCTCTCTTCATTTTACCCTCTAAATTTAAGACGATTAAAATTATTACTTAAGTGGGTTTTAGTTTAAATTTTTATTTTTATTTTTATAGGGTCTTTTCTTAAGGTTAGGCAAAAATTTTACTCTAGAGAAGTTTTAGACTTAGGACTTAGAGTATGACTGGGCGACATTTAATTACGGAAGTTGGTTAAGAATTTCTTAATGTGTTAAATGTCTTAGGGCCAACTAGGTTTGTTCCTTCATCAACATTAATGCGACGTGCCCTTCAGGACGCACCACGTGCTCCAAGGGTGCCACTCGCCTTGTTCATTTATTTTGCACGACTTGCCCTTCAGGATGCACCACGTGCTCCAAGGGTGCCACTCGCCAACTTGTGTTTATTTCACGCGACGTGCCCTTCAGGATGCACCACGTGCTGCAAGGGTGCCACTCGCCAACTTATGTTTCTTTCGCGCGACGTTCCCTTCAGGATGCACCACATGCTCCAAGGGTGCCACTCACCGACTTGACTGATTGGTAGACCTCAATAACCCCTAGAGTCAACACTCCGCCAGGTGAACTTGTGGGAGACTAAGGGCTCTAAGGAATAAGGCCCCCGCCTTATTGCGCGCCCCTTAGAATCATCGTGAGCGACTGTCGCAGTCTGCCCTCACGACATCGTGGATCCTCTCGAACTAGGTAATCATTAACCTACAGTTCGAGACACAACGAGAGTGTTAGTAGGTTGTGGCAGGGATGTTGTCCACACCTCTCCCTCAACCTCTCTGGAAATCGTGTGTGACCCCTTTACTCCATATGTGAGTCTGCTCGACAAGCTATCGTCAGCCTTCATCATCAACAATCGTGTCAGAACATGTCCACATCATATCATCAAATCAATGAAATATCACAGTAAATAAATCAACCCAAACAACACACTCCCTGACTCAATCCGGAGTCCAAGGGGTTCCATCGATGCCTCTGCATCCTCAAGGTCCAAAACCCTGCACACTCCATAAAACTAAGTCAATAGCACCTGTCTAAGTCAAAGCAATAAACCATCATGTCATCTATCATAACGCATCATAATCAAGGACAAGAGTTTCAATATCATAATAGTCCAGATCACTTGCGAGCAAGTGTCCTCAAAGAATAAGTTTTCTCAGTGTGCCAAAGCAGGATGTTACAACTCATGACAATATGTAGGACATGTGAAGCATAGGGGGAGATTTACTTACCCATTAGGTCTCACTAGATTAGGACTCACTAGATGGTTTCAAGATGTGTTTTGTCAACCTAGTCCAGATATAAATGACTCAAGATGGCAATGGATATTTCTTTCTCTTGTTATGAAATCAAGAACACATAAAAATGTAAAACTTGGCGTGAATTACATAATCATGTTAATCATTGAGTTTTTGAATGAATTTTTTGTTTGAGGTCATAACTAAGGGAGCATATATCATAGCTTGGCCCGACTTACTAACCTAAGGAATCTTGATAGCTTGGCTAGTGACCATTATAGATTACCTAAAACGAAATCAATCTATGAATATATTGACTCATTATAGAAATACCAACATTAACAAAGTAATATAGATTTTCTATTCATGGAAAATATCTTGAATCTTAGTGTTCATTCTTAGTGTAAATGTTTGCTAGCAAACACTTTGAACCTAGTTTATAAGGATTTTGTCACTTGTGATTACTTATTTTTAATAATATTTCTTTAAGACTCTTGTACACTCCGAAATTATGTTAAAAAATACGATGCACTCAAGAAATAATTGTTCCATATATAGATCCTTGTTCTTGAACTACAATCATACAATATGACACTAGATTATTCTTTGTTAAGTAAAATGCCATATTCACTCTTTGCAATTCAATTCCATCTTACTCATGGTTGTTTATATCTGATAACAAAATGAATTCTACCTTTTTGAAAGATTGCTTTCATCTCTTTTCCTTTTCATTTGAAGAGCAACAATGCCACAATACTAGTAAATTACACCAACACACAAAATTTTGTAAATATCAACATCCCTAAAATAAAAGTAAATATATTTCTATATACT
Source organism: Picea glauca (assembly GCA_000966675.3). Classification (NCBI taxonomy): domain Eukaryota; kingdom Viridiplantae; phylum Streptophyta; class Pinopsida; order Pinales; family Pinaceae; genus Picea; species Picea glauca. The sequence continues at coordinate 126,933 of JZKD02S1650868.1, forward strand.
ACCAAAGATCTCAAAT
>JZKD02S1650879.1:15207-34669 GCA_000966675.3 Picea glauca
TCCTTCATGTCCAAATACCTTTATCAATCTTGCGTTCCAAAACCCATGACTAGGGTTGACATCAATGACAACAACCAATCTTCCAACACGCAACCTACTATACATACATCTTTTGTATGTACGTGGCCTATTTATAGGTCCAATTGCATATGTATGTGATTGTTACCAATGTAATATGCATATTCTTCAGAAGAAGTCAAGCTTGAGCTTGCCTCAGGGATTCCATTTTGTTCTGATTGTTCAATATTCTTCACCCACTTTTAAAGGTGTCCTAGCTTCTCAAAAATTGAGCTCTGATCTTCCATCTTTCCAATATTGTATTCTCTTCTAGCCTCATGTTTTCTTGTTGTTATTCTATATGAAGTCCTCATCATGGATTGTCTTCTTGTGTTCCAACAATCTTGGGATTTGTGGCCAAATCCACTACAACTATAGCATCTCATGGTGTGACAATGAGCAGCAATGTGTCCTACTTGATTACATCTCCAACACCTCAGGTTGTTATGAATTCTTTCATTATCTCTCCTTGCATAATATCTCCATTCCAAATATTTTTGACCATATTCATTACATGAGTAACAGTGACCATGAAAAACATTTTAATACCTTTTCTTTGGTGTCCATATTGAAGGTGTCTCTCTTCTTTGAGGTGTAAATATGGCGTCTTTATGTCTTCCTTTCTTTGTTCTTTTGAAAGTTTCCTTCCTTTGTGTAGATGGTTGACTTTCAACACTATTTCCATCTTTTGAGAATGAGGGACTTACCTCAAGCTTTTTTTAGGTGCTTTCTTCAACATGTTTAGCTTCTTTGTTGTATCCAAGACCTGATTTATCATTTGGTGATCTTTGACTATCCAAGATTTCATTCAAGATTGTTGAGCTATTCAAGAATTTGTTTGACTTCTCTACTTTCTTTCTAATATCAACAACTTAAGCTTCCATCTTATGAAATGACTCTTCCTTTTCATTTACTTGAATCTTTAGTAGTTCCTCTACCTTTTTGATTTCTTCAATTTCGGTCTTGAGATGGATATTAACATCAAGACTTTTTCTAATCTCATTATCTACCTTCTTATTTTCTTCTATTTCATTCTTTAGTCTTTTGATCTCTTCTTCTTTTTCTTCTAATTGAGACCTCTTGCTTTCTTCTTGAACCTTAAGAATTTTCTTTAGTTTCAAAATATGCTTTTGATTCTTTTCAAGAAACCTTTTAGTGTTCTCAGAAAGATAGCTATAGTATATATAACTATGGTCATAGTTGTATTCACATAGACCCCAATCAACTTTCTTTTAAAGCTTTGAAAGTTCTTCTTCTACTTATTCCATGGGACAATGATCATCTAATTCTAACAAACTATTTCTAGATCTTCTTCTTCACATGTAGAGAAACAATCAACTTATTCACATTTAGAATCATTGCAATCAGAGGATTTTGGATATTCTTTACCTTCATTGTTCTTGATGGAGTTGTCTTTAGTGTCTTCCTTTTTTCCTTCATATGTCTTCTCTAGCTTTAGCCATATATCCTTGGCGAAAGTGCATTGTCCCATGCTTGCTTTGATAGAACTTGAGAGTCCATTGAATATGGTTTTGAGAGCCAATCCATCATTCTTCTTTTCTTCATTTTGAGATGAAAACTTTGATTTATTCTTCAAGGGAACTGATCCACCAATACTTGTTTTCCAAACACCTGCTCCTTTTTCCTTCAAATGTACTTTCATTTTTATTATCCATGTTGAGTAATTTTCCTCATCAAGGATTGGAACTTCATCATCCATTTGTGCATCCATGGATATCCTCCAATCTTGTTAAGGATTATAGTGAAGGCCTTCTCTGGTGTTAATTGTTGGACACACCAACCAGACTGAGAGTGGGGGTGAATCAGTGTAGGGATATTTTTCAACTTCCCTTCACAAAAACTCCTTAGTTAGCAATCACCATTTACTCATCACTTATTACTGTCATTTATAACCAATTGTATGTGAACATATATCAGCAATAGATAACAACAACATATATCATCAACAAGCCATCACCATAAGGAACATAAAGAACACAATATGTATGTACAATTTTCTTTTTATTATGGACTACAATCCTTGGGTTTATCAGCAACAACTGAATATAGTTACAAATCCACAAGAGCACCAGCTCTCCAATGAAAGAATCATCTTACACAACTCAACACCAACTGAGAAGAGGATTCAATCCTCAAGAGATACCAATATTTCAACAGGTACGTGACCTGTTAGTAGTGCAGCATGCGTATGTACGTAGACTACCAATAGTGAAACCTGCATATGTACGCAGTCTGGCTCACAACAGCCTGCATGTGCCTCCTTAAGATCTATGGTTTTCTCTCTCCATGAAAACTCATATCTTCTGCATCCTTCAATCACATCCACTTATGTCTTTCACTGTCCAATATGTACCATACCCAATCACAACACATCTATGATCTCCAACAACTTACTCATGCTCCTCAACCATACAATATGAATGATGCTCAATCATGTATAAGTAACCAGTATACTATGGTAACCATATCAGTACTGAAACATAAGAGTGTTTCTCACTCAGTAAATGAACCAATAAAAATATATCACAACATACATACCAAGAATGCCTTAAGAACTCACCATACCATAAGCAAGAGTATCCATCAAAACAATCATGTAACCATACTAGAAATTCTATGGTAGATCTGAGCCCATAGAATTCAAATATGGAACTTTCTTAAGACTTCAAGAACCTGGAACCAGCTCATACTCAAGTCTCCATGACTTCCTCCAATTGTACGCGCTCTAACCTTCTTCATCTCGCGTGTGTACACGCTCTATCTCACTGCAACCCGCATATGTACGCACCCTTGCCCACTGCTGCTCACATACTCCTTCGGAAAATAAGGTTTCTAAACTTCCGAAACTTTCTCTATCAAAATCTAAGACTTACGGAAACTTTGATGCCTCCATGAGATCCTCCAATCACTCTCTTCCTAAAAATAGATATTCAATATATGCTCAAGAGATATATATTTACAAGAGACCCTTGCCTCTTATTTATACTCTCTAAGTAGCTTCCTTAGAAGAAACTGCTAGGCCACTTTGTCCACATATCAATTTTATCCACATAACCATTTTTTCCACATGGCTAGCTTTATCCAATTTTCTCCATATAGCCACTTTGTTTACATGGCCACTTGTGCATTTAACCCACTTTCCTTATTTTAAGGTTAACCCACTTATAACCACTTTTCATAATTAGAAAGGTATCCATTAACTTTATTATTTAAATAATCCTTTTTGACATCATCCCTTCACTTTATTATTTAAATAATTTCTTCTTTGTAAGAACTTTGACTTATTTGACCTTTTGGGGCTTCTAGCCAACAATGAGGGTCCTTCAACTTCGTAAGGCCATAACTCTCAAACTGTGAGGAGTTATGTGACGTTCCACATACCACCGAAAATGGCATGACAAGAACTATCCATCTAGGATAGTTTCACTAATAAATTAACTGATCTTGATGTCATTATTCCACAATTAAGCATGGGTTCTCTAACCATACTTCTAGGATAACTCATCTGCAAATCATTTTCCCTTGAGGGATTTCACCATAGAGGGACCACTTTGGAGTTTATATTTACATCTTTACATCAATCCAACTGGAATAATCCATGACAATACATCACTATGATATTGTCCCTTTGTCATTGATTCTATGATCCAACGATCAATACATTAATGCATATATCCATCTATGAAACATATATCAATAAAAACACATCGATTCATATTCATCCATGCATGACATGCGTCATATATCAATTACTTCATATTGATCCATTCATTTACAACAATGACAATACATACTTCATCAATATACTATGACAAGATATTGTTCCTTTGACATCAATTACAACCTAATCCAACAATCGTCTGGTACCAGATGACTTGGAGTGGGAGCACCGGATGACTTCTAGTGCGGGTATCGGATGACTTCCAGTGCAGGAACATATTGTTTAGACATATAAACATAGGATTAGTCCATCATTAACAAAACTATTTTATAATCATCCTTTTAATCACTAAAAATATGGAAAATTATGTATTAACCACATAGGATGAATAACATGATATAATGGAGGTTTATGGTGTGATTAGGGATATATTATTGAAGAAATGCAGGGAGAAGGTGTAATGATAATTTTATTTGTATGGGAAAATATGACAAACCTTGAGCCCAACACACCCCCAAACCCAAGGATTTGCATGACCTCATGCAAACAAGGTGAAGAACTTATGGTACTCTTCTTATAGATTTATGTGGCATTGTTTATTTTGTGTAGGTGTTGGTTCTTGTGGAGCGACACTTTGGAAACTATCACAAATTGAATTTTAGACAAAGAAACAAAATTATCATAAAAATGGAGGACAAGCAATGGATGGGGTATCAAAATGATGTTGAATGGTTTGCATGTGGATAATGGTTTATAAAATCATGGTGATGTTGGTCATATGAACTTGGACACCTTTATACTCTATATATTACATCAATTTTAAGACCAATATTTACTTTGTGTTTCTTTGTTTGGATAGGAAACAATGACTTCATCCTCTTATTCAGAACACTGAGATGACTTAGAATGCTTTATGATGTATAAGGAGAAGACACTATACTAGTGGCCTCTCACATAATCCAACTAGCTCCTCTTGTTCCAAGTGTATACTAGTGGCCTCTCACCTAATCTGATTGGCTTATTTTGTATTTTTTCATGTCAGGACATCTTGTTGTACTTCCAGGGCCATTTTGGAGCCCTAAACAGTGTTTTTTTGGCTCGCCGCAATCAAACTATATATGGAGTCATAGTTTGATGGTGTAATCAGTAGTTCTCTGAAAGACCTTTCTAATGGTATATCACATGCCTAAAACAGAGGTTGTATGCACAAGTTACGACCCTGGGAAGTTGATGTACCAACTTACCCATAGAGGCCCACATGACTTGTGGTGTTTCACTTCCTAGGGTTAGGTTATTGGGTGTATAGGGTTTTGGAATTCATGAGTAATATCAAAAAGGCCTTTGGAGCCTCATTGTAATCATTCTTCTCAGATGGATGTGTGTAAGAGCCACCTCCCTTCTTATAGATATATACCACCATTCGAGCAAGTGTTTCAGTTCTGCAGTTTTACAGTTTCATCCTATTTCATTTATTCAATAGAAGATATTTTTCACTGGATATATGTGGTGTTCTTCATATCTCTATGTTTATTGTATTAAGTCTATTAATCAGTTTGTTCCACTCCTAAATATAGATCAGTGGTATCGAAGTGGTCTGCTCTTCATTTATTTTTCTTCATGCATGTCCTCGACAAGATTTGGGTACAAGAAGTTGGGACTCGAACCAATTGATCCATTGCAAGATCAGTCACTCCGAACCCGACAAAAACCCATGGGGGTTGAAAATAAATATGATGGAGCAGAACGTCCTATTAAAATGTTTCTTTAGGAATCCCTCATGCGACAAAGGAACAAAATGATAGACAACTTTGCACAGATCCTTCGATGAATGCCCANTCCTTCATGTCCAAATACCTTTATCAATCTTGCGTTCCAAAACCCATGACTAGGGTTGACATCAATGACAACAACCAATCTTCCAACACGCAACCTACTATACATACATCTTTTGTATGTACGTGGCCTATTTATAGGTCCAATTGCATATGTATGTGATTGTTACCAATGTAATATGCATATTCTTCAGAAGAAGTCAAGCTTGAGCTTGCCTCAGGGATTCCATTTTGTTCTGATTGTTCAATATTCTTCACCCACTTTTAAAGGTGTCCTAGCTTCTCAAAAATTGAGCTCTGATCTTCCATCTTTCCAATATTGTATTCTCTTCTAGCCTCATGTTTTCTTGTTGTTATTCTATATGAAGTCCTCATCATGGATTGTCTTCTTGTGTTCCAACAATCTTGGGATTTGTGGCCAAATCCACTACAACTATAGCATCTCATGGTGTGACAATGAGCAGCAATGTGTCCTACTTGATTACATCTCCAACACCTCAGGTTGTTATGAATTCTTTCATTATCTCTCCTTGCATAATATCTCCATTCCAAATATTTTTGACCATATTCATTACATGAGTAACAGTGACCATGAAAAACATTTTAATACCTTTTCTTTGGTGTCCATATTGAAGGTGTCTCTCTTCTTTGAGGTGTAAATATGGCGTCTTTATGTCTTCCTTTCTTTGTTCTTTTGAAAGTTTCCTTCCTTTGTGTAGATGGTTGACTTTCAACACTATTTCCATCTTTTGAGAATGAGGGACTTACCTCAAGCTTTTTTTAGGTGCTTTCTTCAACATGTTTAGCTTCTTTGTTGTATCCAAGACCTGATTTATCATTTGGTGATCTTTGACTATCCAAGATTTCATTCAAGATTGTTGAGCTATTCAAGAATTTGTTTGACTTCTCTACTTTCTTTCTAATATCAACAACTTAAGCTTCCATCTTATGAAATGACTCTTCCTTTTCATTTACTTGATTCTTTAGTAGTTCCTCTACCTTTTTGGTTTCTTCAATTTCGGTCTTGAGATGGATATTAACATCAAGACTTTTTCTAATCTCATTATCTATCTTCTTATTTTCTTATATTTCGTTCTTTAGTCTTTTGATCTCTTCTTCTTTTTCTTCTAATTGAGACCTCTTACTTTCTTCTTGAACCTTAAGAATTTTCTTTAGTTTCAAAATATGCTTTTGATTCTTTTCAAGAAACCTTTTAGTGTTCTCAGAAAGATAGCTATAATATATATAACTATGGTCATAGTTGTATTCATATAGACCCCAATCAACTTTCTTTTAAAGCTTTGAAAGTTCTTCTTCTACTTCTTCCATGGGATAATGATCATCTGATTCTAACAAACTATTTCTAGATCTTCTTCTTCACATGTAGAGAAACAATCAACTTAATCACATTTAGAATCATTGCAATCAGAGGATTTTGGATATTCTTTACCTTCATTGTTCTTGATGGAGTTGTCTTTAGTGTCTTCCTTTTTTCCTGCATATGTCTTCTCTAGATTTAGCCATATATCCTTGGTGAAAGTGCATTGTCCCATGCTTTCTTTGATAGAACTTGAGAGTCCATTGAATATGGTTCTGAGAGCCAATCCATCATTCTTCTTTTCTTCCTTTTGAGATGAAAACTTTGATTTATTCTTCAAGGGAACTGATCCACCAATACTTTTTTTCCAAACACCTGCTCCTTTTTCCTTCAAATGTACTTTCATTTTTATTCTCCATGTTGAGTAATTTTCCTCATCAAGGATTGGAACTTCATCATCCATTTGTGCATCCATGGATATTCTCCAAGCTTGTTAAGGATTATAGTGAAGGCCTTCTCTAGTGTTAATTGTTGGACACACCAACCAGACTGAGAGTGGGGGTGAATCAGTGTAGGCATATTTTTCAACTTCCCTTCACAAAAACTCCTTAGTTAGCAATCACCATTTACTCATCACTTATTACTGTCATTTATAACCAATTGTATGTGAACATATATCAGCAATAGATAACAACAACATATATCATCAACAAGCCATCACCATAAGGAACATAAAGAACACAATATGTATGTACAATTTTCTTTTTATTATGGACTACAATCCTTGGGTTTATCAGCAACAACTGAATATAGTTACAAATCCACAAGAGCACCAGCTCTCCAATGAAAGAATCATCTTACACAACTCAACACCAACTGAGAAGAGGATTCAATCCTCAAGAGATACCAATATTTCAACAGGTACGTGACCTGTTAGTAGTGCAGCATGCGTATGTACGTAGACTACCAATAGTGAAACCTGCATATGTACGCAGTCTGGCTCACAACAGCCTGCATGTGCCTCCTTAAGATCTATGGTTTTCTCTCTCCATGAAAACTCATATCTTCTGCATCCTTCAATCACATCCACTTATGTCTTTCACTGTCCAATATGTACCATACCCAATCACAACACATCTATGATCTCCAACAACTTACTCATGCTCCTCAACCATACAATATGAATGATGCTCAATCATGTATAAGTAACCAGTATACTATGGTAACCATATCAGTACTGAAACATAAGAGTGTTTCTCACTCAGTAAATGAACCAATAAAAATATATCACAACATACATACCAAGAATGCCTTAAGAACTCACCATACCATAAGCAAGAGTATCCATCAAAACAATCATGTAACCATACTAGAAATTCTATGGTAGATCTGAGCCCATAGAATTCAAATATGGAACTTTCTTAAGACTTCAAGAACCTGGAACCAGCTCATACTCAAGTCTCCATGACTTCCTCCAATTGTACGCGCTCTAACCTTCTTCATCTCGCGTGTGTACACGCTCTATCTCACTGCAACCCGCATATGTACGCACCCTTGCCCACTGCTGCTCACATACTCCTTCGGAAAATAAGGTTTCTAAACTTCCGAAACTTTCTCTATCAAAATCTAAGACTTACGGAAACTTTGATGCCTCCATGAGATCCTCCAATCACTCTCTTCCTAAAAATAGATATTCAATATATGCTCAAGAGATATATATTTACAAGAGACCCTTGCCTCTTATTTATACTCTCTAAGTAGCTTCCTTAGAAGAAACTGCTAGGCCACTTTGTCCACATATCAATTTTATCCACATAACCATTTTTTCCACATGGCTAGCTTTATCCAATTTTCTCCATATAGCCACTTTGTTTACATGGCCACTTGTGCATTTAACCCACTTTCCTTATTTTAAGGTTAACCCACTTATAACCACTTTTCATAATTAGAAAGGTATCCATTAACTTTATTATTTAAATAATCCTTTTTGACATCATCCCTTCACTTTATTATTTAAATAATTTCTTCTTTGTAAGAACTTTGACTTATTTGACCTTTTGGGGCTTCTAGCCAACAATGAGGGTCCTTCAACTTCGTAAGGCCATAACTCTCAAACTGTGAGGAGTTATGTGACGTTCCACATACCACCGAAAATGGCATGACAAGAACTATCCATCTAGGATAGTTTCACTAATAAATTAACTGATCTTGATGTCATTATTCCACAATTAAGCATGGGTTCTCTAACCATACTTCTAGGATAACTCATCTGCAAATCATTTTCCCTTGAGGGATTTCACCATAGAGGGACCACTTTGGAGTTTATATTTACATCTTTACATCAATCCAACTGGAATAATCCATGACAATACATCACTATGATATTGTCCCTTTGTCATTGATTCTATGATCCAACGATCAATACATTAATGCATATATCCATCTATGAAACATATATCAATAAAAACACATCGATTCATATTCATCCATGCATGACATGCGTCATATATCAATTACTTCATATTGATCCATTCATTTACAACAATGACAATACATACTTCATCAATATACTATGACAAGATATTGTTCCTTTGACATCAATTACAACCTAATCCAACAATCGTCTGGTACCAGATGACTTGGAGTGGGAGCACCGGATGACTTCTAGTGCGGGTATCGGATGACTTCCAGTGCAGGAACATATTGTTTAGACATATAAACATAGGATTAGTCCATCATTAACAAAACTATTTTATAATCATCCTTTTAATCACTAAAAATATGGAAAATTATGTATTAACCACATAGGATGAATAACATGATATAATGGAGGTTTATGGTGTGATTAGGGATATATTATTGAAGAAATGCAGGGAGAAGGTGTAATGATAATTTTATTTGTATGGGAAAATATGACAAACCTTGAGCCCAACACACCCCCAAACCCAAGGATTTGCATGACCTCATGCAAACAAGGTGAAGAACTTATGGTACTCTTCTTATAGATTTATGTGGCATTGTTTATTTTGTGTAGGTGTTGGTTCTTGTGGAGCGACACTTTGGAAACTATCACAAATTGAATTTTAGACAAAGAAACAAAATTATCATAAAAATGGAGGACAAGCAATGGATGGGGTATCAAAATGATGTTGAATGGTTTGCATGTGGATAATGGTTTATAAAATCATGGTGATGTTGGTCATATGAACTTGGACACCTTTATACTCTATATATTACATCAATTTTAAGACCAATATTTACTTTGTGTTTCTTTGTTTGGATAGGAAACAATGACTTCATCCTCTTATTCAGAACACTGAGATGACTTAGAATGCTTTATGATGTATAAGGAGAAGACACTATACTAGTGGCCTCTCACATAATCCAACTAGCTCCTCTTGTTCCAAGTGTATACTAGTGGCCTCTCACCTAATCTGATTGGCTTATTTTGTATTTTTTCATGTCAGGACATCTTGTTGTACTTCCAGGGCCATTTTGGAGCCCTAAACAGTGTTTTTTTGGCTCGCCGCAATCAAACTATATATGGAGTCATAGTTTGATGGTGTAATCAGTAGTTCTCTGAAAGACCTTTCTAATGGTATATCACATGCCTAAAACAGAGGTTGTATGCACAAGTTACGACCCTGGGAAGTTGATGTACCAACTTACCCATAGAGGCCCACATGACTTGTGGTGTTTCACTTCCTAGGGTTAGGTTATTGGGTGTATAGGGTTTTGGAATTCATGAGTAATATCAAAAAGGCCTTTGGAGCCTCATTGTAATCATTCTTCTCAGATGGATGTGTGTAAGAGCCACCTCCCTTCTTATAGATATATACCACCATTCGAGCAAGTGTTTCAGTTCTGCAGTTTTACAGTTTCATCCTATTTCATTTATTCAATAGAAGATATTTTTCACTGGATATATGTGGTGTTCTTCATATCTCTATGTTTATTGTATTAAGTCTATTAATCAGTTTGTTCCACTCCTAAATATAGATCAGTGGTATCGAAGTGGTCTGCTCTTCATTTATTTTTCTTCATGCATGTCCTCGACAAGATTTGGGTACAAGAAGTTGGGACTCGAACCAATTGATCCATTGCAAGATCAGTCACTCCGAACCCGACAAAAACCCATGGGGGTTGAAAATAAATATGATGGAGCAGAACGTCCTATTAAAATGTTTCTTTAGGAATCCCTCATGCGACAAAGGAACAAAATGATAGACAACTTTGCACAGATCCTTCGATGAATGCCCATAGGAGAAGCATTTTCATCAAGTTTCCATGCAACCCCCTTCAAGGTATAGGTAAATTTTGATATTCCAATATTTGAAGGACTGATAGATGCAGATGTTGTAGATAAATGGTTGAATATACTCGAAGGGTATTTTTCGGTCCACAATTTTTTCGACGGGGAAAAGATTACTTTTGCACTCCTCAAGGTCATCTCCCATGTCAAGGACTAGTGGGATACTTACTCACAGCAAAGGGTCATAGAGGAATGTGAAATATTTTTGGTTTCCCCTACATGGGATTCCTTCCAAGAGGCCATTAAAGAACATTACTACCCTGTTGGAAGCTACGAGGACCAGTACACCAGATGGACCACCCTGTGTCAAGAAAGGAACTAGACAGTACCATATTTCACCAATATTTTCCATACCCTGCGCACCAAATTGGGTATCAAAGACTCTGAGAGACATATGGTGCTCAAATACCATGGTTTTTTGCATAGATACATTCAAACATAAATAGAGTTTCTGGACATCACCTCATTAGGTACGACTTATAGATATGTTGTCAAGATCGAGAAAAAATTTAAGCAGAAGAGGAGAGAGTTTGGATCTGCAAACTCCTCATAAATGAAGTAGGGAAAAGGAGGCCCCAACCCACACAACAAGGTACATATCAAAGAGGGCCACTCTCAGGACAACCAATCCAAGCCATAACACAAGAAGGGAAATGAGAAGACAAAGAAGGACACGTGAAAATGGTGTGAGTACCATAAAATCCCTTGGCACAACACTGAAGAATGTCACTCCAAGAAGTCACTTGTGGATGATATGAAGGTTTATGATTCAAAGGTCGATTTTGATTGCGAATCAAATTCTGAAGGAGGGAAGCAGATTATCTATGTTGAAAATAGTGCCACTGTCACTACCACCTAAGTCTAGCCAAGTGAACTAGAAGAACTAGAGGAAAGAGAATGCCTCTTTCACTCATAGATGTGGGTAAAGGGGGCTCCGCTTCATTTCATTGTCAATAGAGGTAGTCATAAGAAACTGATTTCAGTAGAGTTCATCAAGCAGTTGGACCTGCCAACGACACCTAACTCGCATCCCTACACCATCGGTTGGCTTTTCCAAGGAAGATATCTCTGTGTCAGCCAACAATTTCATTTGCCCTATGACATCAAACCTTTCAAAGGTGAGGTATTGTATGATATTGATCCCCTTGAATTTTGTGATGTTCTTTTAGGACAACCATATTTGTGGAAGCTTCATGTTGTGTATGAGTCTAGACCCTATAGTTTTATTATTAATTTGGGTAGACAATTGTACAGGATACCATAGGTAGTTTCACCTACCGTTATTTCTTTAATCTCTACTAAGAAATGTAGTAAGGTCATTTCACAAACCAAGAAATTCGTCTTCTTTGTGATCTTTTCTCACAGTAAGTAGAAGTTCATCACCTCATATGTGGCCTCTACACAGAGCCTCTCATTGTAGCAGGATAAATTGGATGGGATCGTGGAAGAATACAGAGACATATTCCCCTCACCCACCTAGGTATTGACGCACTTCCAAGTCAAGCATCCCATTAATCTGAACCCTAGTGCGCCTCTACCTAATGGACTAGTCTATCGTCACTCACTAATATAAAATGACGAAATTAGGCATCATATACAAGATCTTCTTCAAAAGGGGCACATGAGACCCATCTCCTCCCCTTGCAGAAGATATATTGTACTAGTGCAGAAGAAGGATGAGACTGGGAGACTTTGCATTGATTACATAGCCTTAAAGAAAATCATCATCAGGAATCGATACCATTTTTCCAAGATTGATGACCTTCTTGACCAAATAAAGGGGGAAACGTTCTTCAACAAGTCTGATTGACCTAAATTCTGGCTACCACCAGGTTCCCATTGTTGGTTGTGGAGCTTGATTATCTTCCTGATTCAGAGGTTCTTGCTTTCAACCGTGTTTATACCCCATGAAGTATTTACACCCCAAGAGTATGTACACTCTTCCACCCGGGGGAGTGCAGAGTGGGGGTACCCCCTCTATGGGGTCCAGGGGGGCTATCCCCCTGGCTAGGGGGTCTAGGGAAAGCGGACCCCCAACAGGGGTTTGGGGGCGAAGCCCCCGAAGCAAAAATTTCCTTGTAAAAGTATATTGTAATTTCATTGTAAATATGGACCGTTCATTATAAGGTTGCAGATCTAACGGTAGAGAATATGTTAGGGTTTTTTGCCCTAGAAGGCAACCCTCTTTTATGAGGGAAATGTATTGCAGCTATGGTTGATGGTGAATATTGTATTCTGAGAGAGGAGACTGTGAGAGAAAGAAGANATATTTTTCAACTTCCCTTCACAAAAACTCCTTAGTTAGCAATCACCATTTACTCATCACTTATTACTGTCATTTATAACCAATTGTATGTGAACATATATCAGCAATAGATAACAACAACATATATCATCAACAAGCCATCACCATAAGGAACATAAAGAACACAATATGTATGTACAATTTTCTTTTTATTATGGACTACAATCCTTGGGTTTATCAGCAACAACTGAATATAGTTACAAATCCACAAGAGCACCAGCTCTCCAATGAAAGAATCATCTTACACAACTCAACACCAACTGAGAAGAGGATTCAATCCTCAAGAGATACCAATATTTCAACAGGTACGTGACCTGTTAGTAGTGCAGCATGCGTATGTACGTAGACTACCAATAGTGAAACCTGCATATGTACGCAGTCTGGCTCACAACAGCCTGCATGTGCCTCCTTAAGATCTATGGTTTTCTCTCTCCATGAAAACTCATATCTTCTGCATCCTTCAATCACATCCACTTATGTCTTTCACTGTCCAATATGTACCATACCCAATCACAACACATCTATGATCTCCAACAACTTACTCATGCTCCTCAACCATACAATATGAATGATGCTCAATCATGTATAAGTAACCAGTATACTATGGTAACCATATCAGTACTGAAACATAAGAGTGTTTCTCACTCAGTAAATGAACCAATAAAAATATATCACAACATACATACCAAGAATGCCTTAAGAACTCACCATACCATAAGCAAGAGTATCCATCAAAACAATCATGTAACCATACTAGAAATTCTATGGTAGATCTGAGCCCATAGAATTCAAATATGGAACTTTCTTAAGACTTCAAGAACCTGGAACCAGCTCATACTCAAGTCTCCATGACTTCCTCCAATTGTACGCGCTCTAACCTTCTTCATCTCGCGTGTGTACACGCTCTATCTCACTGCAACCCGCATATGTACGCACCCTTGCCCACTGCTGCTCACATACTCCTTCGGAAAATAAGGTTTCTAAACTTCCGAAACTTTCTCTATCAAAATCTAAGACTTACGGAAACTTTGATGCCTCCATGAGATCCTCCAATCACTCTCTTCCTAAAAATAGATATTCAATATATGCTCAAGAGATATATATTTACAAGAGACCCTTGCCTCTTATTTATACTCTCTAAGTAGCTTCCTTAGAAGAAACTGCTAGGCCACTTTGTCCACATATCAATTTTATCCACATAACCATTTTTTCCACATGGCTAGCTTTATCCAATTTTCTCCATATAGCCACTTTGTTTACATGGCCACTTGTGCATTTAACCCACTTTCCTTATTTTAAGGTTAACCCACTTATAACCACTTTTCATAATTAGAAAGGTATCCATTAACTTTATTATTTAAATAATCCTTTTTGACATCATCCCTTCACTTTATTATTTAAATAATTTCTTCTTTGTAAGAACTTTGACTTATTTGACCTTTTGGGGCTTCTAGCCAACAATGAGGGTCCTTCAACTTCGTAAGGCCATAACTCTCAAACTGTGAGGAGTTATGTGACGTTCCACATACCACCGAAAATGGCATGACAAGAACTATCCATCTAGGATAGTTTCACTAATAAATTAACTGATCTTGATGTCATTATTCCACAATTAAGCATGGGTTCTCTAACCATACTTCTAGGATAACTCATCTGCAAATCATTTTCCCTTGAGGGATTTCACCATAGAGGGACCACTTTGGAGTTTATATTTACATCTTTACATCAATCCAACTGGAATAATCCATGACAATACATCACTATGATATTGTCCCTTTGTCATTGATTCTATGATCCAACGATCAATACATTAATGCATATATCCATCTATGAAACATATATCAATAAAAACACATCGATTCATATTCATCCATGCATGACATGCGTCATATATCAATTACTTCATATTGATCCATTCATTTACAACAATGACAATACATACTTCATCAATATACTATGACAAGATATTGTTCCTTTGACATCAATTACAACCTAATCCAACAATCGTCTGGTACCAGATGACTTGGAGTGGGAGCACCGGATGACTTCTAGTGCGGGTATCGGATGACTTCCAGTGCAGGAACATATTGTTTAGACATATAAACATAGGATTAGTCCATCATTAACAAAACTATTTTATAATCATCCTTTTAATCACTAAAAATATGGAAAATTATGTATTAACCACATAGGATGAATAACATGATATAATGGAGGTTTATGGTGTGATTAGGGATATATTATTGAAGAAATGCAGGGAGAAGGTGTAATGATAATTTTATTTGTATGGGAAAATATGACAAACCTTGAGCCCAACACACCCCCAAACCCAAGGATTTGCATGACCTCATGCAAACAAGGTGAAGAACTTATGGTACTCTTCTTATAGATTTATGTGGCATTGTTTATTTTGTGTAGGTGTTGGTTCTTGTGGAGCGACACTTTGGAAACTATCACAAATTGAATTTTAGACAAAGAAACAAAATTATCATAAAAATGGAGGACAAGCAATGGATGGGGTATCAAAATGATGTTGAATGGTTTGCATGTGGATAATGGTTTATAAAATCATGGTGATGTTGGTCATATGAACTTGGACACCTTTATACTCTATATATTACATCAATTTTAAGACCAATATTTACTTTGTGTTTCTTTGTTTGGATAGGAAACAATGACTTCATCCTCTTATTCAGAACACTGAGATGACTTAGAATGCTTTATGATGTATAAGGAGAAGACACTATACTAGTGGCCTCTCACATAATCCAACTAGCTCCTCTTGTTCCAAGTGTATACTAGTGGCCTCTCACCTAATCTGATTGGCTTATTTTGTATTTTTTCATGTCAGGACATCTTGTTGTACTTCCAGGGCCATTTTGGAGCCCTAAACAGTGTTTTTTTGGCTCGCCGCAATCAAACTATATATGGAGTCATAGTTTGATGGTGTAATCAGTAGTTCTCTGAAAGACCTTTCTAATGGTATATCACATGCCTAAAACAGAGGTTGTATGCACAAGTTACGACCCTGGGAAGTTGATGTACCAACTTACCCATAGAGGCCCACATGACTTGTGGTGTTTCACTTCCTAGGGTTAGGTTATTGGGTGTATAGGGTTTTGGAATTCATGAGTAATATCAAAAAGGCCTTTGGAGCCTCATTGTAATCATTCTTCTCAGATGGATGTGTGTAAGAGCCACCTCCCTTCTTATAGATATATACCACCATTCGAGCAAGTGTTTCAGTTCTGCAGTTTTACAGTTTCATCCTATTTCATTTATTCAATAGAAGATATTTTTCACTGGATATATGTGGTGTTCTTCATATCTCTATGTTTATTGTATTAAGTCTATTAATCAGTTTGTTCCACTCCTAAATATAGATCAGTGGTATCGAAGTGGTCTGCTCTTCATTTATTTTTCTTCATGCATGTCCTCGACAAGATTTGGGTACAAGAAGTTGGGACTCGAACCAATTGATCCATTGCAAGATCAGTCACTCCGAACCCGACAAAAACCCATGGGGGTTGAAAATAAATATGATGGAGCAGAACGTCCTATTAAAATGTTTCTTTAGGAATCCCTCATGCGACAAAGGAACAAAATGATAGACAACTTTGCACAGATCCTTCGATGAATGCCCACAGGAGAAGCATCTTCATCAAGTTTCCATGCAACCCCCTTCAAGGTATAGGTAAATTTTGATATTCCAATATTTGAAGGACTGATAGATGTAGATGTTGTAGATAAATGGTTGAATCTACTCAAAGGGTATTTTTCGGTCCACAATTTTTTCGACAGGGAAAAGATTACTTTTGCACTCCTCAAGGTCATCTCCCATGTCAAGGACTAGTGGGATACTTACTCTCAGCAAAGGGTCGTAGAGGAATGTGAAATATTTTTGGTTGCCCCTACATGGGATTCCTTCCAAGAGGCCATTAAAGAACATTACTACCCTGTTGGAAGCTACGAGGACCAGTACACCAGATGGACCACCCTGCATCAAGAAAGGAACCAGACAGTACCATATTTCACCAATATTTTACATACCATGCACACCAAATTGGGTATCAAAGACTCTGAGAGACATATGGTGCTCAAATACCATGGTTGTTTGCATAGATACATTCAAACATAAATGGAGTTTCTGGACATCACCTCATTAGGTACGACTTATAGATATGTTGTCAAGATCGAGAAAAAATTTAAGCAGAAGAGGAGAGAGTTTGGATCTGCAAACTCCTCATAAACGAAGTAGGGAAAAGGAGGCCCCAACCCACACAACAAGGTACATATCAAAGAGGGCCACTCTCAGGAAAACCAATCCAAGCCGTAACACAAGGGAAATGAGAAGACAAAGAAGGACACGTGAAAATGGTGTGAGTACCATAAAATCCCTTGGCACAACACTGAAGAATGTCACTCCAAGAAGTCACTTGTGGATGATATGAAGATTTATGATTCAGAGGTTGATTTTGATTGCGAATCAAATTCTGAAGGAGGGAAGCAGATTATCTATGTTGAAACCAGTGCCACTGTCACTACCACCTAAGTCTATCCAAGTGAACTAGAAGAACTAGAGGAAAGAGAATGCCTCTTTCACTCACAGATGTGGGTAAAGGGGGCTCCGCTTCATTTCATTATCAATAGAGGTAGTCATAAGAACCTGATTTCAGTAGAGTTCATCAAGCAACTGGACCTGCCAATGACACCTAACTCGCATCCCTACACCATCGGTTGGCTTTGCCAAGGAAGATATCTCTGTGTCAGCCAACAATTTCATCTGCCCTATGACATCAAGCCTTTCAAAAGTGAGGTATTGTGTGATATTGATCCCCTTGAAGTTTGTGATGTTCTTTTAGGACAACCATATTTGTGGAAGCTTCATGTTGTGTATGAATCTAGACCCTTTAGTTTTATTATTACTTTGGGTAGACAATTGTACAGGATACCATAGGTAGTTTCACCTACCGTTATTTCTTTAATCTCTACTAAGAAATGTAGTAAGGTCATTTCACAAACCAAGAAGTTCGTCTTCTTTGTGATCTTTTCTCACAGTAAGTAGAAGTTCATCACCTCATCTGTGGCCTCTACACAGAGCCTCTCATTGTAGCAAGATAAATTGGATGGGATTATGGAAGAATACAGAGACATATTCCCCTCACCCACCTAGGTACTGACGCACTTCCAAGTCAAGCATCCCATTAATCTGACCCCTAGTGTGCCTCTACCTAATGGACTAGTATATTGTCACTCACTAATAGAAAATGACGAAATTAGGCATCATATACAAGATCTTCTTCAAAAGGGGAACATGAGACCCATCTCCTCCCCTTGTAGAAGATATATTGTACTAGTGCAGAAGAAGGATGAGACTTGGAGACTTTGCATTGATTACATAGCCTTAAACAAAATCATCATCAGGAACTGATACCCTTTTTCCAATATTGATGACCTTCTTGACCAAATCAAGGGGGAAACGTTCTTCAACAAGTCTGATTGACCTAAATTCTGGCTACCACCAGGTTCCCATTGTTGGTTGTGGAGCCTGATTATCTTCCTGATTCATAGGTTCTTTCTTTCAGCCATGTTTATACCCCATGAAGTATTTACACCCCAAAAGTATGTACACTCTTCCACGCGGAGGAGTGCAGAGTGGGGGTGCCCCCTCTATGAGGTCCAGGGGGGCTATCCCCCCAGCTAGGGGGTCTGGGGAAAGAGGACCCCCAACAGGGGTTCGGGGGAAGCCCCCGAAACAAAAATTGCCTTGTAAAAGTATATTGTAATTTCATTGTAAATCTGGACCGTTCATTATAAGGTTGCAGATCTAACGGTAGAGAATATGTTAGGGTTTTTTGCCCTAGAAGGCAACCCTCTTTTATGAGGGAAATGTATTGTGGCTATGGTTGATGGTGAATATTGTATTCTGAGAGAGGAGACTGTGAGAGAAAGAAGA
>JZKD02S1650879.1:72400-116199 GCA_000966675.3 Picea glauca
TTAGCCATGATATGATTGATATGGTGAAGAACAGATAGTAAACCATGGCATGCCAGAGACAGTCATGAAAAGCATGATGGATATCGCCAAAGAATTCTTCGAAATGCCCGTGGAAGACCGAGCATGTCTTTACTCAGAGAACTCAAGGCAGCTGGTTCGGCTGTCTACCAGCACTAATGTTAGCAAAGAGAAAGTCCATGACTGGAAGGACTATCTCAGGCATCCCTGCCATCCTTTAGAGGAAGTCATCGGTTCTTGGCCTGAAAAACCTGCAGCCTACAGGTCGGTGAACAAGAAATTTCTAGATACAGCTCGTCAGATATGTCGTGTAACTTGTTGTGCTTAAGCTTTATTTTATATTTTTACAGGAAGATCGCTGGCAAGTACTCTGTGGAGATGAGAGCACTATGTTTAAGGCTGCTGGCAGCCATTTCAGAAGCTCTAGAGCTGGACTCTGATTACTTGGATAAAAATTTTGGAAAACACGACCAAGTGATGGTTATAAATTACTATCCTCCATGCCCAAATCCAGATCTTACCCTTGGTATAGCAGGCCATTCAGACGCAGGCGGCATCACTGTTTTAATGCAAGGCGATGTTAGCGGCCTGCAAGTGCTAAAAAAGGGAAAGTGGGTTGCTGTAGAACCTGTAGCTAATGCGTTCGTCGTCAACTTGGGAGATCAATTGCAGGTTAGTAAAAAACATCTGGATCCGATATAATATAATTTTCGTTCCTTGCAAAACCTGTAGATGGTCTTAATTATCATAATTTTGTATTTTTGTGTGATCTGAAAATATTAAAAAGGTCGTGAGCAATGGGAAAATGAGGAGTGTTGAGCATCGGGCAGTGACAAATGCGTCCATTTCTCGTATATCAATTCCCACGTTCTACTATCCTTCAGTGGATGCCTTTATTGCTCCTGCACCATCCATGGTAGATGAAGGGCATCCGGCTCAGTACAGAGGATATACGTTTGATGAATTCCTTGGAGTTTTCTGGAGCCAGGGATTAATAAAGAAGACTGTGTTGGAACATTTCAAGATACAGAATGCTCCGTGATTTTCATTTGTCGATTACAGGTTGTTGACCTTCCGCCTACATGGCTATGCATTGTTAGGGACCTAACCTACCTAACCCCTCAAGTGGGTAGTATAATATATTTCCATGTAATAAAGGTTAATATTAATAAGGGGAATATGTCAAATGTAAGAATACCTTATAGAAGTTTCTACTTCTAGAAGGATCTTCCTCCAAATTGTTTTTTTGGATAGATAGATTTAGTATAAATAGGAGTAGAGGGTATGAGAAGTTTTGTCTTGAAGAATTATTGTAATAGATCTGCTCTATTGGAGGTTGCTCCCTAAAAGAGGCAAGTGAGCCTTGTTTCCTATTAATAAAAGTATAATTTTGGTGTTGTTGTTTTATATAATTTGTTGTTTCATTGTTATCTTTGCAGTATCTTCGTATTATGTTGCTATCTCAGTGTTATTTTCTTATTAATTCTCTTTTGCTAATATAATAGACTTGGTACCTTACAAGTGGTATCATAGCACTTTTCTTGGCAGAAAATTGTGAAATAATTTTTTTCATGGTAGAGACGTATTATGGCTTCTTAAAGCTACAAAGATCTCTCATTAAGCGCATAAACCAGCGGTCGGGGAGTAATACATGCAGGAAATACAAATAGTACTCAAGCACACATATGTTGGCCATCCTTGTAACCCATGTTGGTGCCCCTTCTAGTGGTAGCACATAATACAACACTTGTATACAGATCGACATCTTCTGAAGCCCTATATAGATAAACTGATTGGTCATCTAACTGCTATAGTGCCATCGAGAACAACACTCGGGAAGATACTCTCTAGTACCTGGATAGTCGAGTAGTACGACTAAGGGAACGATCTAGCCTCCTTAGTTGGTTCCCTGAGATATTGGGTCAAGTACTATTGTTGGACCCCACACGTATATCAAACAATTATAGCACATGGAAAACCCTTGTATGTGGAAACCTTGAATACCCAACCCTTTGGGACAGAAACAAAAACAGAACAAGCAAGATCTATTGCCGCACAATTGTGCCTTCTACATTCTGGTTGCGAAATTACTACAAATTTATTCCTATTAAGCATTTGGGAATTTCTTCACTGCAGCATTAGCTTCCCTATTTTGCCACCTATTCCATTATATTTCCCTTCTCTCCCTAATCATCATGGTACCTATCACTTATAAGTCATTTTCTGTGGTCTCGCCCACCGATTTTCCCTTATCCGCACTCCCCCTCGAAAGATACAACACTCGAGAAGATACTCTCTAGTACCTAGGTAGTTGAGTAGTACGACTAAGGGAACGATCTAGCCTCCTTAGTTGGTTCCCTGAGATATTGGGTCAAGTACTATTGTTGGACCCCACACGTATATCAAACAATTATAGCACATGGAAAACCCTTGTATGTGGAAACCTTGAATACCCAACCCCTTGGAACAGAAACAAAAATAGAACAAGCAAGATCTATTGCCGTGCAATTGTGCCTTTTGCATTCTGGTTGCGAAATTACTACACATTTATTCCTGTTAATCATTTGGGAATTTCTTCACTATAGCATTAGCTTCCCTATTTTTCCACCTATTCCATTATATTTCCCTTCTCTCCC
Source organism: Picea glauca (assembly GCA_000966675.3). Classification (NCBI taxonomy): domain Eukaryota; kingdom Viridiplantae; phylum Streptophyta; class Pinopsida; order Pinales; family Pinaceae; genus Picea; species Picea glauca. The sequence goes on from JZKD02S1650879.1 coordinate 75,055, forward strand.
TGATCATCGTGGTACCTATCACTTATAAGTCATTTTCTGTGGTCCCACCCACCCATTTTCCCTTATCCGCACTCCCCCTCGGAAGATACAACACTCGAGAAGATACTCTCTAGTACCTGGGTAGTTGAGTAGTACGACTAAGGGAACGTTCTAGCCTCCTTAGTTGGTGCCCTGAGATATTGGTTCGAGTACTACTGTTGGACCCCACACGTATATCAAACAATTATAGCACATGAAAAACCCTTGTCTGTAGAAACCCCGAATACCCTACCCCTTAGGACAGAAACAAAAATAGAACAAGAAAGATCTATTTCCACGCAACTGTGCCTTCTGCATTCTGGTTGCGAAATTACTACACATTTATTCCTGTTAAGCATTTGGGAATTTCGTCACTGCAGCATTAGCTTCCTTATTTTTCCACCTATTCTATTATATTTTCCTTCTCGCCCTGATCATCGTGGTACCTATCACTTATAAGTCCTTTCTTGTGGTCCCACCCACCCATTTTTCCTTATACACACTCCCCCTCTCCAAATGGCCACCACTCTTAACCAAGACCTGCAAGCTTCCATCAATGAAGCCCACGAATCCATCCAACATGCGACATTTGAGTTTGGCTCTACCAATTCCTGCCTTGCACAATTCGAACCGAAGTCTAGCACCAATTTGACACCCTGGATGCCAAATTCATGAACCAATTTAACACCCTTTAGTTTGTTGTCAACTAGTTGTTGAACTACACTTCGAGTCCTTCCTCCTCGGACCAACCAGATGTTGTTGATTCCTCTCATTCTCTTCATTTTCAATCCAACTCCTTTCATCGTGATCCATGTCTTCCCCACGTCGAGGTCAATAAATTTGATGGCTCTGATCCCACGGGTTGGGTCACTCAAATGGAGCATTATTTTTCTCTGCATGGTATTACTGATGAGTTGGCCAAACTTCAATATGTTGTCCTCTATATAGATCCTGAACGATGGTAATGGTGGAAATGGCGTAAAAATTCACGTCATGTGTATATTGCATGGACCCAATTTGTTTCAGATCTCTATGATCGCTTTGACACTGATACCCACTATCTTGATCGTTTGACCAAGTTGAAATAGTCACGCATAGTGGAAGATTTTATAACTGCTTTTGAGCATTTGGCCTTTTGAACCGAGGGCATGTTAGATGCATTCTTCCGTGAATGCTTTATCAGTGGCCTAAAGGATGAAATCCGATCCCAGGTTCTCATGGCTTGCCCTCAGACTAGGTTGGAAGCTACTAAACGTGCTAAAGAGGCCCAAAAAGTTCTTTTTTCTCAGAACAAAAAACCCTCTTTTGTTCCTCGCCCTCGATCCACTAATCCTAACCCCCCTATAACTCCCCTCAAGGTCCAGAAATTAACTAGGGCTGAAATAGTTGAACGCCAACTAAAGGGTCTTTGCTATAATTGTGATGAAAAATGTTTTCCGGAGCACAAGTGTAAAGAACAAAAACTTTTTATGGCCATTTTCGAAGATGTTCCTGAAGAATATGTGACAGTTCCCCTTTTTGAAGAGCCCTCCCTTCCTGATGCTACCTAGGATTCCGCTGACCCACATGAAGTGGACCCACTCATTTCCTTGCATGCCCTCACTGGCTTCTCTGCTCCACAAACCCTCAAGCTCATTGGCTATATTAAGCAAAGGAAGGTCATCATGCTTGTTGACAGTGGTAGCACCCATAATTTTATTCATCATCGCATTGCCCAGGAAACCAATTGATATATTCGTGCTGTCAATAATTTTCAAATCATGATCGCCAATGGTGGGTCCATGAAATGTGGTGGGTGTTGTGAAAATGTATGTCTTCAAATTTGAAATTACCACCTAAAATCCCATATGTTTCCCATTGAAATGGGTGGTTGTGACATTGTTCTAGGTGTTGAATGGTTCGACACTTTGGGTCCCAATCTTATGGATTTTAAAGAATTAACCATGCAATTCCAACAGGAGGGACAAAGATATCAATTCCAAGGTATCACAGTTAGTTCTCCTGAGATCATCAGTTCCCATCACATGGAAACTATCCTCAAGAAAGGCCACTCTGGTATTATTGCTCAACTCCATTATATTCAAGCGGTTGAGACACCCTCTGTGCATCCTGAACTCCAAGATATCCTCTCCAAACATCAAGCTATTTTTTCCACTCCTCGGGGACTTCCTCCTTCTCATGGTGTTCATGATCATTCAATCCCTCTTGTTCCTAGAAGTCTTCCTCCCAATCTTTTCCCTTATCGTCATCCCTTTGCCCAAACAAATGAAATTGAGAAAATAGTGCAGGAATTGCTCCAATCGGGTGTTATTTTCCCCAGGACCAACCCTTATTCTTCTGTTGTGGTCATGGTACTTAAGAAAGAATGTACTTTGCGCAAGTGTCCTGACATTCATGCCCTCAATAAACTCACCATAAAGGACAAGTTTCCCATTCCTATCATTGATGATCTCTTGGATGAGTTGAGTGGTGATTAGTACTTCACTAAACTTGATCTATGTTCTGGCTACCACCAAATATGTATGCAAGGTGTTGACATCCCCAAGACTGTCTTTCGAACTCATAAGGGTCACTATGAGTTCTTGGTCACGCCCTTTGGTTTGTGCAATGCCCCCTCCACCTTCCAAAGCCTCATGAATCATGTCTTCCATCCTTTTCTCTGTCATTTTGTCTTAGTTTTGTTTGATGATATTCTCATCTATAGTAAAACTTGGCAATCCCATATTGTCCATGTGGATTAAGTTCTCCATCTACTCTCTCAACACCAAATTTTCCTCAAACACTCTAAATGTCCCTTTGGCGCCTCGAAAGTCAAGTACTTGGGTCATATTGTTGGCAAGGTTGGTGTCATGGTGGATTTTAAGAAGATTGAAGCAATGCAGGATTGGAATCACCCCAAGACTATCAAAATCTTGTGTATTTTTCTGGGTTTAACAGGATATTATCACAAGTTTGTTCATAATTATGGAAAGATTGCAGCGCCTCTCACTGCTCTCCTTAAAAAGAATTATTTCACTTGGACTCCCGCAGCTAATCAGGCCTTTCAAGCCTTGAAGGTGGCTATGTGTACTACTTCGGTCTTGACCCTTCTTGATTTAACAAATACCTTTGTCATGGAATGTGATGCCTCCGGGAGAGGAATTGGAGCAGTCCTTATGAAAGAAGGAATACCTTTGGCCTTTACCAACAAACAATTTTCAGAATGCCATTTGGGCCAATCAATCTATGAAAAGGAAATGTTGGCTATTCTGCATGTAGTGGATCTCTGGTGCCCTTATCTCTTGGGGAAACACTTTCAAATTAAGACAGATCATCAAATCCTCAAGTATTTTTTGGAGAAATTACATTCCTCCCAGAGCAACAAAAATGGGTAACTAAGCTCTTTGGATATGATTATGAGATTATTTACAAGAAAGGAAAATAAAATGTGGTTGTTGACTCTCTTTCTCGAAAATATGAATATGAAGGGTCCCTTTTCTCCCTCTCCTTCATTGTACCAGATTGGCTCCAAGTTGTTCATTGGGAATGGCTACAAGATCCTAAAACATCGCATTTGATCCAACAATTGCAAGCCAATTATCCAGTTTCCCCGGGGTATTTTTGGCACAATGATGAGGTTCTCTGAAAAGGTATTTGTATTTAAGTAAATAGTCACAACTCAAATCCATAGTGCTTTTTGAGCTTCATGCTACACCCACAGTTGGGCACTTAGGGTTTACCAAAACCTATCACCGGGTCAAACGTTCTTTTTTCTGGGATGGTATGAAAAATGATGTTCGCACTTTTATGGCAGAATCTGATGTTTTTTAATGCAACAATAGTGAAACAATCAAAGCTCCTAGCACACTCCAACCGTTTTTTATTCCACCCACTATTTGGAGGAACATATCTATGTATTTTATTGTGGGATTACCTAAATCAGGCAATAAGTCAGTCATCATGGTGGTCGTTGATCTTCTTTCCAAGTATGCTCATTTATGTTCTCTTCAACATCCATTTACTGCATCAACCTTCATGGCATGCTTCATTCTATTGTTTCTGATCGAGATCCCACTTTCACCAGCAATTTTTGTCAAGAATTGTTCAGGCTACAGGGCACCTAATTGCATCTCAACACTGCCTATCATCCCCAAACTGATGGTCAAAATGAAGTTGTCAACAAGTTTTTGGAGACTTATTTGAGGTGTTTTTCCTTTGAAATGAAAAATCAATGGGCTCAATGGTAACCATTATCTTAATGGTGGTACAACATTTCTTACCATACAACTACTCGCATGACTCCTTTTGAAGAAGTATATCGACAAAATCCACCTTTCGTTCTCTCCTACATGCTAGGTGTCTCGAAGGTCTAGGAAGTTGACCAAACACTTACAGTTCGAGAAGTTATTCTCTGTTCCCTCAAAGATAATTTGGTCATGGCTCAGAATCGCATGAAGCAACAAGTCGATCAAGGTCACTCAGAATGTCAATTCGTTGAAGGAGACTAGGTATTTCTTCGATTGAAACCTTATAATCAAACTTCACTCAAGGATGAACATTGTTAGAAACTGGCACCCAAATTTTATGGTTCTTATACAGTCCTCAAGTGCATAGGACAGGTGCCCTATCAGTTAGCTTTGCCCAGTCCTTCTAAGATCCATCATTTTTTTCATGTCTTCTGCTTAAATAAGGTGATTGGAACTAAGTGCCAAACTCAAACCAACCTTCCCGAGTTGGATGAAGAAGGATCCATCTAGTTGTAGCCACAAGAATTTTTGGACTAGCATGAGCGTCACCTTTGTCAGCGCACCATCAAGGAATTTTTAGTCCAGTCGAAAGATACAACTCTAGTAGATTCCACCTGGGATCGAACTACCATTCTACAACAATTTCCTCATCTCAATCCTTGAGGACAAGGCTGATTTTAAGGGGGAGGGCATGTTAGGGACCTAACCTACCCAACCCCTCAAGTGGGTAGAATAATATGTTTCCATGTAATAAATTTCAATATTAATAAGGCCTAGAAATAAGGAGGAATAAGTCAAATGTAAGAATACCTAATAGAAGCGCCCGCTTCTAGAAAGATCTTCCTCTAGATTTTTCTTTTGGATAGATAGATTCAATATCAACAGGAGTAGAGGGTATGAAAATTTTTGTCTTGAAGAATTATTGTAATAGATATATACTTTGCTGGAGGTTTCCCCCTCGAAGAGGAAAGTGAACCTTGTTTCCTATCAATAAAGGTATAATTTTGGTGTTGTGTGATCCGAATTATTTTTGGAACAAACCGAAAGCAGAGAAATTACAATGAAATACTCATGAAAATTTCCAAAAACAGAGAATACAACAATAATTGATTTCTATTAATGAAATAATTGTAAAGAGACTATAAAAATACAGACTGAAAGACTTGCTAGAATGGTGGCAGCTTTATCTCTGAGAAGATATGTAATGGCTTCGTTCATTCACAAAAAGATGATTAGAATGAGGCTCTGAAGGCCTTTTTATGATAAACATGAATTCCAAAACCCTAGACATCCAAAAACCTAACCCTAGGAGATGAAACACCAAAAGTCATGCGGGTCTCGTTTGGGTAAGTTAGTACATTAACTTCCTGGGTTGTAACATTTGCATATGATCTCCATTTTAGGTGTGTGAAAGACCATTGGAAAGGTATTTTAGAGAACTACACATTATGCCATCAAGCTCTAACTCTATCTATAGATTGACTGTGGAAAGACAAAAAAACGTTGTTTAGGGCCCCAAAACAGCCCAGGAAGTAGAACAAGATGTGTTGACATGAAAAAATACAAAATAAGCCAGTTGGATTAGGTGGGAGGCCACCAGTATCCACCTAGAAGATGTGTAGGGCATGAGATAGCCACGTAAGTGTATACCCCACAATTACAAACAATTATAGAAGAACATACTAAACTAAGAACTCACAAGAGGAGCCAGTTGGAACAGGTGGGTGGCCACCAATATCCACTTGTATAAATCCTCCCCCCTTAGGAAGAAATGGTCTCCATTGCGTTGAGTGCCCAGGAAAGAGGGGAAGTCATTTTTTAAATCTGAATCTTGGTGAGATGCGTTCCTTATTGGAGAAGTTGTGTTGCTTGGTCTGTGGAGGACTGTCAAAAACCTGTTGTTGGTAGGGTTGAATATGATCCACCAACATGTTGTCTCTGGGTTTGATGGGGAATTGTGTAGGCACCATTGTAGGTGAAGATACAATATATTGTTTCTCTGTGACAATTTGTTTTTGCTGGATATAAGGTGTTGAGGCCACAGTGGTTGTAGTGGTCTTATGTGCATCCCTTGAACAGACTGTGAAGAGGACGAATTTTGTAGTCTGAGAGATTACCTTGTGGAACTGTTTTGGTGGAGCAGTAGTCGGAACTACCTCTGGTATCCTATAGAGATGGCCTCCTAGAGTAATAATGACACTATGAGGTCTAGATTCATAGATAGAATGACATCTCCACATATATGGTTTTCCCAAAACAACATCATAGACATTAAGAGGGGAAACATCACACACTACCTCATCCTTGAAGGGATGGATGCCATAGGAAAGGAAGAACTACTGGTTGACATGGAGATCTCGTCCCTGGTGAAGCCACTCGATGTTGTATGGCTGCGAGTATGGTGTTGTCGAAAACCCGAACTATTCGATGACCTTAGTTGAGATGAGGTTCTTCTGGCTGTCAATATCAATATGAAATGAAACAGGGTCCCCTTCACCCACATATGTGAATGGAAGAGGCTTTCCCCCTCTTCAGGATCTATTGATTCTTCTGGTTGAATTGTTGTGGTCGTGATAGTAGCAGTGGGGTCTACCTCGATGATCTGTCTATTTTCAATATTTTCTAGATCGGATTCTGAATCAGGGTTAAACTCCGTGTCTTTGACCTCGGCCACCAATTATTGTTTCGAGCGACATTCATCGATTTTCTGCCAAGGGATTTTTTGAAAGTCACACCACTTCCCAGTGTCAATCTTCGTCTTCCCTTTATACTTTTTTTCATGTGTCTTAGATTGATTGTCTAGAGGTTGTTGGTGAGGGCCATCTTTACCATGCTTTGGTTGTTGTATATTTGCAGACCCAAATTCCCATTTGTTATGGTGCCTAAATTTATGTTTGATTTTGACAGCATATCGATAGGTGGCTCCCAATGATGAGATGTTTAGGAAATCCATTTCAGTTTGGATGTACCTATGCAGAGCCCCATGGTATTTCAAAACCAGGTGTCACTCGGATTCTTTGATACCTATCTTGGTGTTCAAGGTATGGAAAGTATTTATGAACTCCGGTACTGTTTGGATCTTCTCTTGTCGTAGTGTGGTCCATATCATGTACTGGTCTTCATAGTTATCAACATGATAGTATTGTTCTTTGACTGCATCCAAAAAAAATAACAAGTGGGCTCGACCCCATATATTCTATATTCCTCTGTGGAACTCTGCTCCCAATAATTTTCCCACCAATGTTTGACATGGGAGACAACCTTGAGGAGTGTGAAGGTGATATTTTCCCTGTCGGAAAAAAAATTGAACAGATAAATAACCTTCTAATAGATTTAACCATTTTTCTAGGGCATCTACATCTATATGACCTTCAAATATGGGAATATCAAAATTAACTTATACCTTGAAGGGAGAGGTTCCACCAAAATGGTTGCTTGATAAATATGTGCATGTTTCTATCGAAAGGCGTTGAAGGATGTATGCAAAATTCTCCATCATTTCTTCCCTCTATCGCGCAAGATCTTGCTCAAGAAACAGGTTAATAAAATATTTTGCTCCGTCATTTTTGTTTTTTGCCTCCATCGAGGGTTTCTTTTGTGTATGAAAGTGATTTTCCTCAAGAGAGACAAGATCGATACACAATTGGCTATACTTGGACCTCATCGGGGACATGTGCTGAAAAACAATCAAGAGGAGCTTGATCTGATACCACTAATTTGAATTATTTTCGGAACGAAATGAAAGCAGAGAAATTACAATGAAATACCCATGAAAATTTCCAGAAACAGAGAAATACATCAATACTTGATATCTATTAGTGAAATAATTGTAAAGAGACTATGAAAATACACAGTGCAAGACTCGCTAGAATGGTGACAGCTTTATCTCTGAGAAGAGATGTGACGATTGCGTTCATTCACAAGAAGATGATTACAATGAGTCTCTTAAGGCCTTTTTATGATAAACATGAATTCCAAAACCCTATACATCCAAAAACCTAACCCTAGGAGATTAAACGCCAAAAGTCATGTGGGCTCTGTTTGGGTAAGTTAGTACATTAACTTCCCAGGGTTGTAACTTTTGCATATGATCTTCGTTTTAGGTGCGTGATATCCCATTGGAAAGGTATTTTCGAGAACTACGCATTACGTCACCAAATTCAAAATTTGTCTATACTTTGAATATGGCAAGCCAAAAAAAACATTGTTTAGGGCCCCAAAACAACCCTAGAGGTACAACAAGATGTGTTGACATGAAAACATACAAAATAAGCCAGTTGGATTAGGTGGGAGGCCACCAGTATCCACCTGGAAGATGTGTATGGATTTAGATACCCTGAAAGTGTAGACCCCACAATTACAAAGAAGTACAAAATAATGTGTTGAACTAAGAACTGACAAGAGGAGCTAGTTGGAACAGGTGGGTGGCCACCAATATCCATCTGGATCATTGTGGTTCCATATAATATGTTTTTCCATTGTTATCTCTACAATATTTGTGTATTATGTTTCTATCTCAGTGTTTTTTCTTCATTATTTCTCTTTTCTTCTAATATAATAGACCTAGTACCTTACATGCACCTACACGACCATGTAAACCTTGGTGTTCTAAAATAAACTATCGCATTGTGTAACAAACTAGATTATTGAATTATCTTAGCAAGAAGGTTTTTGCTATCCCATTAACTGTTTAAAAAAATTGTAAAGATGACATGTTTCTTCTTACCCGGCATTGACTGGAAGGAGAGGACAACCAACCCTACACTACACTGGAAGGAGAGGACAACAAACTACAAGTAAGGAATTAATTGAGGCTCTAATCAATCTTAACCCTTCTAAATATGATTCTTTTAATCCATGAATTTGGAACTTCAATTTATATAAATATGTAATGCTTTACATTTTTGCAATTTCCATGTTAACATTTATTCATTCTGATTTTTCTTTAATAAAATGACAAATGCGCATATATTGATAGATGCATTCTATGAATTTGGAGAACAAATATTCAACAAATTTGGCCTATATTGACATATGCATTCTATGAATTTGGAGAACAAATATTCTTATGAAGAACTCATACAATCTTTGGAAGGCACATTGGCAGAGGAGGATTTGGGCATGTATTCTATAGCCGTATTCACGATGGAATGAAGGTGGTCATCAAAGCACTGTCAAAAACATAGAAACAAGGAGACAAAGAATTCTCAACAGAGGTATATATGAATTTTTAATCCTCCAATCAATTGAATATAGAGAGTCATTGGCACTCTACAGTTAGTTATATTTGAACTACAATAAGCTCACTTACTTGAACTGCAAGCACTAAAATCATTTTTTGATTGATTATCCATCACATCATAGGAATATTTCTTCTATTGTCAGCCATCACATCTCTTAAGAGAATAAGGTCAGCCTCCTCATTACAGTAAGACAAAGCTATCTAGAATGGAAACATATGCAAATCATCCAACTTACCTTGTGAACTCATTCATAATATGCATATTCAACTGCCCAATATTCATATCCACTTATATGTGCAGATATACATTGAGTTTACTGTGTTTCCCATCTATAGCCAACAACTTGTAATATTCTAGATATAAAATAGTATGCAGAACATAAATATTTTAGCAAGAAATGGTAGAGAAACAATGATATAATCAAAACAATACCAGAATAATACCAGAATAACACCAGAAAGAGCACTTTGATTACTGATAGAAATGTTCACTTGCCTCTTCGAGGGGGAAACCTCCAACAGAGAAGAGCTCTATTACAATAATATCCAAGACAAAACTTCTGATACCCTCTACTCCTATTTATACTAAATATATCTATCCAAAAGAACAATCTAGAGGGATATCCTTCTAGAAGCAAAAGCTTCTATTAGGTCTTCTTACATTTGACTTATTCTTCCTTATTGCTAGGCCTTATTAATATTGGCCTTTATTACATGGAAATATATTATTCTACCTATGTGAGGGGTTATATTAGGTCCCTAACACAACTTCAGTAGTTGCATTTGATATGATTGAACCAACACATGTATAGTCTCCTCTAAAATATCCTTTCCATGTTTCCACCCCATCTTTCCTTTTCCCTGTTCTATGTCTAGATAGAAATGTAGAGCTATAGTTTGATCAAGGCTTAGAAGAAAATGATAATCATCATTGTGTGATAAATTGGTGGCAAGGGCCATTATAGTTGAAGATGAGAAATATACTACGAGCCTTCGCCTTGTGACATCCCAAAACCTCCCCAGAACTTCAACTTGCTTCAGATCTACCATTTTCACAGTATGGGCGCCTAAAGGACATCCTGCAAACTCTACTCTATTCTCCATTGGAGATTTGAACCTAAGGCTAAGGGAAGCTTCCTTGGCTTGCAAGTATGAGCTAGTAAATTGCGATGGCACTTGGAGGAAAAACCTTGATAGTAGAAACATATGGAAACTAAAGAAGTATTAAGTGGACACGAGTGCAATAGTGGAATTTGTGAAATGATGCACTGTTTTATATAGTTTATTGTACATGGTTAATGCTAGTGTAAAAAACATGTGCGACTATGTGGAAAACCTGACAAGAGAGTTGTTCACCCACTACCACAACACAAAAGTGTTTCACTCATCGCACTTATTGTATTTTAGAGGAAAAGAGATTTATATGATCATGTTTCAACTATAGTAGAAGCTTACAAAGTTACTTTCAAGCCAAATTCATGGGTGTTCCTTGAAGTGGATCTTGCTTCAAATAGTTGATAAATTTATTTGAGATTCATATTTATTTATACAAATTTTCTTTTGGTAGGCTAATCAAACATCCAACACTCCTTTAAAGAAAGAGGCCTTAGTATTTATGAACCCTTTCCATAGATAAAATATCTCTTATGTTGCAATAATATGGTAGCAACATTATACGATTCAACATCGTGTGCAAATTTTAGTGTCTTGGGCTTAATGCTTTGATTAGACCTAAAATTTTCTTCTACATGTGTCTTTGTTTCGATGTTTGGAAAGTTTGGGTTTAGATAACCCATAGGTTCATCTATGTTAGCAAGATTCTTTTGAAAAGAGCCATTTCAGGTCTGAGCTATTCACGTTGTTGATTTATCCTTTTTTATTGGAAAGTTCATAAGATTTAGGTATGGAATCAAACCTTGTCCATGACATCCATGTTTTTAAACTCAAAATTTTAGAATAGGCATAGTATTTGTTTTCTTATTGTTGTCTTGGTAGTGATTCAAAAGTCAGTCTATTTCCCTTGATCGAGTTAATCTCAACAAATAAATGTTGAGAATCAAAATTTAGTTGTCATCTATGGAGTTATAAGAAAAGATCAACGAAATCTGGACATAGATTATGAGCATAATATCTATGTCCTCACACTCTAAATACAAACTATTAATGAAATATCTATATCCTCAAGCTCAATATATCCTTAGTCTCAAATAAAGGCAGGGACATGTTTCTTTGCAACTCCCTTGTTGGATTATGTTTTCCATCACAACCTAAATTATAAAATTGAACGAAGTGTTGGAAATACTGAGAGGGGGGATGAATCAATATTACATTTTTAAACAATTAGTTATTACTTTGTTATTCTATTTACTATCACAGTAGGGAAACAATGGACTTGTATTTAAGAATCAATTATATAGGTATACTTAACAAGAATTACAAATTTTATATAGAATAATTTGTGATTGTGAAGGACACCAATCCTCTTTAGAGAACCAACTCTTGGAGACACAAATTCCTTTCTTCAGGGAACCAACTCTAAGAATCACCAACTCCCTTATTTTCACACTTTACTTAGAAAAGGATATGAATCCTTCCTTTCTCCTCCCTTCCACCCACACTACATAAGTATCTTCATTTTTCCTTCTTGGACTCTGCTTCTGCTTTTGATATTTCAATCTAGATCGCAGAGACACTTTTATTTCACCATACCTTTCTGTTTATATAGTGATCCAAAAGGCATGACATTGAACCATTGTGTCTTTTAATAATGAGCCATTGCACCCTTTCATTTAATTAATTCTAAGTAGTTTGTAATTAATCCTTTTATTTCTTTATTCATAATGCTCATGATTTAACTCTTCTTTAATCATGACTGTGTATCGGTTCATTAGTCTACAGATATTGAATTGTTGTGAATTCAATTCTTAATCAATAGGTGCTCCCTTTAATCCAAAATTTGTGTGACCGATGGCTATATTCATGCGCTTCTTATCCATGTATGTGATTTAATCAAGATTGTTGATTTTCATATTCAAATTCTGCAGATAGGCTCTTTTCTCCTTCCGCCCTTATTCTTCTACATGGGACCGTATTCAAATGTCCAAGGGATTATTTACTTCTAGACCCTTTTCACTCTGTATTAGCTTATTTACCTTATCGCGTGACCAAAGTTGGAATCAGGTTCTTCAGTACTTTGACCTTCGCTATTTCCGGCCTTTGCAATCATCCAACTTCCCTGAAGTAAATTTCGTTGAAGTGCATTTACTCTATTAACTAGTAGATTAGACAATCAATATTTAATATTCCATTGAATGGATGATCCTGGCTTATCCATAGGCTTCAACAAAATCAATGATCATGACTTAATCAAGAGTTCATATCTACGGTCCATGCTCTTTCAACATAGTGGAGCTTTAACACTTGGCCACTGTTCTTGATCAGCGGTCGAGAATGCTCCCGAAATATACGAACGGTTAGTGTTACTTCATGGTTCATGCCTACTCTATCCTTCCACTATGCTTGATCTAATGGTCATGAGAGAACTTGGAGGATCTTAGATCAATGAACAACATTAGTTTGCGACTTTGGCCTTTGGTGCTTCAGGCATTTTTGCTGGTAGGATAAGATGGACATCTCCAGAGGCTTTAATCTAAGAGTGACGTGGCATGTTGTTGTGTATCTGTTGACGTGGAATTGGATGAGTGGCTACCACATATCACCTTGATTCATGACTTTCATATACCTAATATGCCAACTAGAACTTGACACTTATCACCAACCGATTTGGCCACGTGTCATCTTTGTCTTATGCCACTTGTCTCCCTCCAGGATCATGGACTTGCACTTCATGGCTTCGATACTTCGTGGATTCAGTTGTTTTAGTTCTTTGGGGCTTTTTGTAATCTCAGAGTGGTTAACGTCAGGCTGACTATTCCTTCCCTCACATGATCAAACGGTCCAAGGGAATCTTCGTTATCGAAAGCTCATTCTTGATCGGACGACTAGCGGGATATTGCTGATTCCGAGACTCTAGGATATTATGGCTCCTTTATACATCCATTTATCACCAAAGTGCCAAATAGATATACCACAATATATATTCCCTTGTCTTGATTATACAACCTTTGTTTACTCCGGGACTTCATGACTTTGGCCCCACTTCTCTTATCCTTCCATTGCGCTTGATCAATGGTTGATGAGATTTCCCTTCTCTTCCTCTAATCCGATAGTCGACAGGTGTTCATTACTTTGGGGCTTCGGGCTTTGAGTATTCCTACATGATTTAGACTTATTTTCACTAGAGTAGTTAGCGCTGAGGTTCACTATTTGATCCAATGGTTGAGATCTCACCCATAGGGATCTTGTATCGATGGTTTACATGGGTTTGTTTACTCCAGGGCTCTAGGATATTGTGGCTTACCCTGTTCTTCCACCAAACTCTATCAGATCGTTGAGAATTCACTTGAATACCCTCCTTGATCTAACGACTGGAGGGATTTCGTGACTTCGTGATCCTGCCTTGTCTGCAATGGTCTTCAAAGTGGCAAAGTTCCAGAGTCCTATTGGTCCTGATCTATGGTTGAGGATTATTTATATTGATCTAAGAGTTGGGATTTAATTTCTCCCAGCCTATGGCTCCATCTCAATATGATGTTCCTGTATTATCCTGAAAACTTCATCAATGAACAAGATTCCTTCTAACCCCTTTGGCTTTATACTTGGATTCCAACTAAACCAAGGTCATTGATCTATGCCTTTGGTCAATGATAGATGGTTTTCATATCTCCTGACTGTAACAGAGTTTCCTCACAGTTCTGAGGGTGTTCTCTAGTTGATCTGTTGGGAATTCGATCCCAATAGCACTTCCTTAAGGAACTCCTTTTCCTAATATTTCCTTTGACCTTTCCAAAGGTATTAACATTGTACACTCTAATTTCATGCAACCTAATATGATGCCTCTCATAAGCTTTATGTTTATATTGGATTCCTCTGCACCTCACACTATGTCTTTTACACAACTTGCTATGTTATTTTTTCTGAGCTTTAGGATCTCACAAACATATAATGACAATACCATATTGATCTTCTTGAAATCAATCCCAACACCATAATACCATGTCCAACATTGATCATATTGGCCTTATTTGACATCAATGCCAACACCGTAACACCATGTCTAACATTCTCCACCTTTGGTGTCGATGGAAACAAAGTAAAACACCTTTTTCAATCTTAACTGAATTTTACTGATCATTCTCTCCCTTTGAAAACAATGAAAAAAAGGGATGTTTCCTTGCTCCCTTTAGGGTGACACTCCCCCTAAGGTGATGCTCCCCCTGTCTACGAATCTCTCCCCCTTTCGACAAGGGATATCACTCTGAGGAAATGTCAGTGGCATCTCTTTGCTTGGAATCATGTGGTTGCAACCAATCATGGGAAGAAGAATAAATCCCCTTGTGGGTATGTCTCCCTCTATCATCTTTGCAAGATGAACAATATGCTACCACTGCAATCTGCGTCCACTTCAATATACTACTACTTAAATGGAACATAGATTAATTGCTCAAGAAGGATTTTCTCTTCATATAATGATACTTAGACCTGTCCATGCATCAACCATCTAAACTCATTCCACACCATACATCAAGTGTATGCCAATCATATGTACTATCTCATACATCGACAATGAAGAAAAAGATATGTCAATAATATGTTCCAAAAGTGAACCAAGTATATATTAGGATCATCAAAAAGTGCCTCTATAAATGTACCAAATTTTTTCCTTAAACAAGTGTCATATCACACATGATATGCCTCTATCATAAGATATATCAATGGAGCTCACATATGTACCATCCATGTACCATGATAGATCTGCCTCAGAAACCATTCACATAACTTCACCGAGAGAATACATAACCAACATTGTTCCTTGGTAGGTGAAAACATTCATCAAACCATGCGTCTTTCAATGATTCTAGTTATATATTGATCCTCTTCATTCTTCTGTACTTCAATACTCATAGGGTCAATAGGAACAATATTAAGTCTTCCTTAATTCCTCCTTCCTTTCTTTTGTTCATATTTTTGTTGAGGAGGAGTTTTTAATAGATCATCAAAATAGTGTTTAAAAATTTCCAATATCATCATCGCTTAATTATTCTGGTTGATCTCCTATTGAAAGTTCATCATCATCATCATTGGTTTGTGCAACAAAATCTTCTTCAACTTTTTCTTGAGAATTTCCTTTTTTCAATTTCCATATGTTGGGTAATGCATAATTTATTTGCAGGACATTATCAAGTTATGTAATTGTGTCACATTTTTCTTTAGGAGTTTTCTTTTCTTGATCTTGATCCACTTTATATGCATAACTTTGATTTCCATATACCTTATCAGACACTCCACCCATCATTCTCCTATTGTCAATTTTATTAATTTCAGGTGCAATATCTTCATCATTTTTCTTCCTTTGTACTTTAAATTTTTTTCTCCATATCTTCTTTAATGCTGGAGATATTTTCCTTCATGGAATACTTTGGAAATCTACATTCACTAGCCTTATGACCATAATTGTTTCATTTTTTGCATTCAATGTTGAAGTCTTGTAAGGGAGAGAATGAGTTATAATTTCTTCTTTCTGCATTATTCTTATTGTTTTCATATATTTGAACATTTCTTGGATTGTACTTTCTATAAGCTTTACAATGTACTTCTTTATGTCCAAAATTATTGTAGGAATAGCAATATCCAAGGAAAATATATTTATTTATGTTAGAGGGATTCCTTCTGATGATTCTATTATTTTTGTCATATTTTTCTTTAGTAGGGAGTGCAGATTTCTATTTATTTGGGATAGTCTTCAATGGTATTGTTCTTGCCTTATTTTCTTCTCTTCTTATGGAGTTCTTAAGAGCATCTGCATAGTTGATTGGTAATTGTTTTTCATTATTTTGTTCTATAGAGGGATCATATCCCAATCATGTCTTATCATTTGATGATCTATGAATGCTAAGAATGTTGTTCAGGATTTTTGAGTTGTTTTCAAACTTAGACTGAATGTATTCTTTTTCTAGTTTCACTTTTAGTTGAATTATTTCATCTTCCAATATATTACATGTTTATTGTTTTTCATTGAGTTCCTTATTCAATATTTCTTATTTTCTTTTCGTTTCTTGGAGTTGACTTTTTAACTCAATAATCAATTGTTCTGAATCACTAATGGCTTTGGAAACCTCCTTTTCTCTTGATTTTATAACTTCTTCAAACTTTAGAAGGTGTTCCCTTAGTAACTTGTTATTCATTTTCGATTTTCTTAGTTCTTCAATTGAACAGATAAATTCTTCCTCAAGGTTCACTTCTTCTTCATATTCCGAATGATTATCATCTTGAGTTTTCATTCCCATAAATAGAAGCTTTGGTTCCTCTTCTTTACTTTCTTCAGATGAGTTACTGTCTTCTTGAGTAAATAAAGTTTTATTCTTGTTGTAGAAATTAATTTTATATTTGGTTTTGTTCTTCTTCTAATATTTGAAAGTTCTTTCATCATCACTTTCCTCTTTCTTAGGATAGGGACATTTGTTAGTAAAGTGTCTGATTATTCCACAGTTGAAACATTTGAAGGGTAAATTTCCTTTATATTTTCCATATCCTTTATGGAGTTTCTTTATAAAGTTGCCATCTTCTACATTTGATATGTCTAACTGATCTTCATTAGACATCTATTTTTTATTCTTCTTTTCTTTAGAAGCCTTAAATGTTGTTTATCCTTTTGATGGTTTTTCCTATTCTTTCCTCATCTCATATGCTATAACAA
Source organism: Picea glauca (assembly GCA_000966675.3). Taxonomy (NCBI): domain Eukaryota; kingdom Viridiplantae; phylum Streptophyta; class Pinopsida; order Pinales; family Pinaceae; genus Picea; species Picea glauca. The sequence goes on from JZKD02S1650879.1 coordinate 92,357, forward strand.
TTCCATGGACTTCATCTAATGTGAGTTTGTCAAGGTTTGGTATGTCTTCAATTGTAGAAATCTTGGCATCATACCTCATAGGCAATGATCTTAAGATCTTTTGTACAATGGGTTTTTCTTTAAGTTCTTCTTCAGATGATCTGATTGATTTAACTAGCTCATCTACTCTATGAAGATATTCAACAATGTTCTCTTCTTCTTTCATCTTCAAATTTTCAAACTGAGCCATGTAGGTTTATAGTTTGGCTTCCTTGACTTTGTTGTCTCCTTCATATATAAACTCTATTTTTTCCCATATCTCCTTAGATGACTTACAATGCATTACCTTCACAAATATAAGATTTGTTAACCCTCCTAGAATGGTATTAACTGCTCTTGAGTCGTCATTGAAAATCTTCGTTCCTACAGTATCTGTGGGTGGAGTAGTTAGTGCAGTTTACCCATCTTCTACAGATTTCCAAACATCAAAACCAAGAGCCATGAGGTAGCTTTTCATTCTTATTTTCTAGAGAGCATAATCACCTCCTTTAAACAATGGTTCTTTGTTGGAAGACATTCCCTCTTACTAATCCATTACTTTCAGGATTTACCTTCCAGTTATTAGACCGTGATGAAGGCACTTCACTCTTATACCAATTGTTGGAAATACTGAGAGGGGGGAGGGGTGAATCAGTATTACCTTTTTAAACAATTAATTATTACTTTTTTATTCTATTTATCATCACAGTAGATCAACAATGGACTTTTATTTAAGAATCAATTATATAAGTATAGTTAACAAGAATTACAAAGTTTATAAATAATAATGTATGATTGTGAAGGACACCAATCCAATTTAGAGAACCAACTCTTGGAGACACAAATCCCCTTTCTCAAGGCACCAACCCTAGGAAGCACCAACTCCCTTGTTTTTAGGGCATCAACCCTAGGAATCACCGACTCCCTTGTTTTAGGGCACCAACCCTAGGAAGCAAAAACCCCCTTATTTTCACACTTTAATTAGAAAAGGATATGAATCCTTCCTTGCTCCTCCCTTCCACCCACACTGCATAAGTATCTTCAGTTTTCCTTAATGGACTCTACTTCTTCTTTTTATCTTCTAATCTAGACTCCATAGACAATTTTATTTCACCATACCTTTCTGTTTATATAGTATTCCAAAAGGAATGACATTGAACCATTGTGTCTTTTAGTAATGAACCATTGCACCCTTTCATTTAATTAATTCAAGTATTTTGTCTTTAAGTCTTTTATTTATTTATTCATAATGCTCATGATTTAACTCTTCTTTAATCATGGTTGTGTATCGGTTCATTAGTCTACAGATCTCGAATTGTTGTGAATTCAAGTCTTAATCAATAGGAGTTCCCTTCAGTAGAAAATTCATGTGACTGGTGGCTAGATGCATGTGCTTATCCCTATATGTGATTTAATCAGGATTGTTTATTTCCAGATTCAAATTCTATAGATAAGAGTTTTTCTCCTTTTGCCCTTATTCTTCTATATGGGAATTAATTCAAATGTCTGAGGGATTATGTACTTCTAGGACCTTTTCAATCCTTATTAGATTATTTATTTTATCACGTGACCAGGGATGGAACCAGGTTCTCTAGTACTTCAACCTTTGGGATTTCTAGCCTTTGCAGTCTTCCAACTCCCCTGGGGTAAATTTCACCGACGTGCGTTTACTCTATTCACTAGTAGATTAGACAATCAATATTTAATATTCTGTTGAATGAACGATCCTGGCTTATCCAGAGGATTCAAAAAAAATGATAATCATGACTTAATGAGGAGTCGAGATCTACGATCTACGCTCTTTCAACATAGTGGAGCTTCAACACTTGGCCATTGTGCTTGATCACCAGTGGAGAATGCTCCTGAAATAGATCAATGGTTAGTGTTACTTCGTGATTCACACTTACTATATCGTTCCACTATTCTTGATATAATGGTCATGAGAGAACCTGGAGGATTTTAGATCAACGACCAACATTAGTTCACAACTTCGACCTTTGGCGCTTCAAGGCATTTTCGGTGGTAGGAGAAGCTGGACATCCTTGGAGGCTGTAATTTAAGAGTGACGTGGAATGTTTATGTGTATTTGTTGATGTGGCACTGGTTTAGTGGTTTCCACATGTCACCTTGAATCATGACTTTTGTATACCTAATGTGCCAACTAGACCTTGACACTTGTAACCAATCTATTGGGCCACGTGTCATATTTGTCTTCTGCCACATGTGTCCCTCCTTGATCATGGATTTGCGCTTTGTGGCTTTGGTACTTTGTGTCTTCGGGAGTTTTAGTTGTTTGAGACTTTTCTTAATCCCAGAGTGGTCAACGTTGGGTTGACTATTCCTTCCCTCGCATGATCGAATGGTCGGGGGAATCTTCGTTATCCGAAGCTCATTCTTGATCGTATAGCTAGCGGGATTTTGGTGATTCTGGGAATCTAAGATATTATGTCTCCTTTCTACATCCATTTATCGAAGAAGCACCGAATAGATATACCATCATAGATCTTCCCTTGTCTTGATCAAATGGCCTTTGTTTACTTCGGGACTTCATGCCTTTGGCCCCACTTATCCTATCCTTCCACTATGCTTGATCAATGGTTGATGAGATTTCCCTGCTCTTCCTTTGATCTGATGGTCGACGAGAACTCGTTACTTCGGGGCTTTGACCTTCAAGTATTCCTACATGATTCAAACTTCGTTTCACCAGAGTGGTCAGGATTGGAGTTAACTATTTGATCCAACAGTTGAGAGCTCACCCATAGGGATCTTAGATCAACGGTCTACATGAGTTCGTTTACTCCGAGTCTCTAGGATATCATGGCTTAAATTGTCCTTCCACTAAACTTGATCATATGGTTGAGACTTCACCTGAAGACCCTCCTTGATCTAACGGTTGGTAGGATTTTGTGACTTCGTGATCCTTCCTTATATCCAATGTTCACCGAAGTGGCGAAGTTCTGGAGTCCTATTAGTCTTGATATATGGTTGAGGATTATTTATCTCGGTCTGATGGTTGGGATTTAATTTCTCCCAACCTCGGGCTCCATCTCGATCTAACGGTCCTGGATTATCCCGAAAACTTCATCAATGAACATGATTCATCATATCCCCTTTGGAGTTATACTTTTATTCCAATAGAAACAAGATCATTGATCTGTGCCTTTGGTCAGTGATCGAAAGTTGTCATATCTCCCAACTATAATAGATTTTCCTCACAGTTTTGAGTGTGTTCTCTAGCTGATCTGTTGGGAATTCAATCCCAATATCATGTTCTTAAGGCACTCATTTTCCTAATCTTTCCTTCAACCTTTCCAAAGGTATTAATGTTGTATGATCTAATCTCATGCAACTTAATATGTTGGCTCTCCTGAGATTTGGTTTTATATTGGATTCATCTACACCTCTCACTATGTCTTGTGTGCAACCTAGTATGTTATTTCTCTTGAGCTTTAGGATCTCATAAACATATAATGACAATACCATATTGATATTCTTGACACCAATGCCAACACCATAATACCATGTCCAACATTGATCATTTCGGCCTTCTTTGACATCAATGCCAACATCATAACACCGTGTCAAACATGAAGTATATTATTGAAACTTCAATAATATGTTTATTTTAATATTTCTATAAAAAAATTATTATAATATTTCTAGACTGTGATTTGATCTCGGGAATTAAAAAGTTATGTAAAATCAAGTTGGTGTTTTATTGCTACTTTTCTTTGGGAATATATGTGTGTGGGGTGCACAATGGTTCATTCGTTCATTCATTAGAGATGATTAATATTGTGCATGTTATGGTGGATAATTTTTCATTCATTCATTAGAGATGGTTAATATTGTGTAGGTTGTTTTTTCACTTTTAAAAATGAAAAAGGTATAATATATTTAGAGAAGATTATAATTACGGTTATAATGTTATAAATTATTATTATGTAATATTAGTTATAGGTTATAATTTATATTTATGTTGTATGAACAATAAGTTATCATTTTTTTAAATTGATTTAGATTTATTTTAATCTTGAATTTATCAAGTGTCGAGAGGTATCAAATCTCTCGAGGTGCAAACCTTTCCTTAAGTTTTGCATTCTAAAAGAGGTTTTCATATCGAGATAATTGATCCATCTCGACACTTGATAGATCTTGAGCTAAGATGGATCTAGTTTGGTCTTAGTCCTAGGTAGTCACACAAAATTTGTAGATGATCAACATTATATATATGTATATGTCTAAAATTAATATGATCGCTTGAAATTTAGTCACTTTCCTCAATTGGTTTAAAGTATAGAGAGTATTATCGAGAAGGATCAATGCCAATCTATCTTCTTCAATTTTTAGTATAGTGACACAATTTGTAGATGATTAAAATTATGTATATGTATATGTCTGAGATGAATCTGATCATTTTAAATTTACTCAGTTTCGACAATTGGTTGAAAGTATAGAGAGTATGATCGAGAAGGATCAATGTTAATCTATTTTCTTTAGTTTTTATTATAGTGACGCAATTTGTAGATGATCAACATTATATATTTTTATATGTCTAAGATTGATGTAATCATTTCAAATTTATTCATTTTCCCCAGTTGGTTGAAAGTATACAGAGTATTATCGAGAAGGATCAATGTCAATATATCTTCTTCAATGTTTAGTATAGTGACACAATTTGTAGATGATCAAAATTATGTATATGTATATGTCTAAGATGAATCTAATGATTTTAAACATACCAAGTTTCCACTTTTTGTTGAGAACGTTGGTTCCCCTTTGATGGCCATCTTGAATATTACTAGATTGTTTGTCGGTCTACTGGTTTGGTTGGTGACCATTCCAAATGTCTTAAATTCTCTTGAAATATATTTCACAATGAATTATATTCCTCCCGCTTCTACTTCTTCTGGTGAGATTCCAACTCCTAGTAAATAGAAGTCTAAAAGGAATGAAAAAAAGAAGAGTAAAGAAGTTAAGACAAAGGGAGAAGTCACCATCCACTACAAGTCATGTTGGAGACATGTCACTAGTCATTGTGAGTCATACTAGAGACAAGCAACCAACCATTGCTAGTCATGTTAGGGGCATTGATATTGTTGAGAAATATGGAGAAGCATGATGCAAGCCTAAGTTCCCTTGTACAATTTGCAAGGGATATCACCTTACTCATCTATGTCCTCTTATTCCAGAGATAAAAAAAGTATGGTCCATGTATGAAGGCTCTTCTACTCATAAACCACCTTTGGTTTCTCAACAATGTACTCAACCATCGGTTGATGAAGTGGTCATGTCAATGCCATCTTTGACCGATCCCACTCTTCGTTTGGAGATTCATGTGTCTACCAAACAATTTTTCTTCACTACCAATTCAAAACCTTCTAAAAAGGGGGGCATCCCACTCACCTTGAGTGTACTCCCTCCAAGTCATAAGAGTGCTTCCTTTGATTGGAGCAGTCTTGTTGAGCCTCATCTTTCTTCTAAAAAATATTTCCAGATAAGGGTTGAATATTATTCAAAGAACATTACCGACATATTATATATTAAGGATCCTTTGCTAACATTTTATCCTCTTTGGCTTGGCAAGCTATAGGTTCTACCAATCTTGTGTCATCTCCTAATCAACTGTTGGATTTTAATAGAAGACCTAATGAATATTTGGGGGTTCTTGCTCAGTTTCCTATGACGTTAGGTGGGAATATTATTATGGTCGATATGATAGTTTTGAATGGCTCATTAGACTTCAATATGATTCTTGGGAGTGATTATGTATATATGTTACGAATGTTGTGGTGTCTATGATCTTTTTGAGTGATGCATTTTCCTCACATAGGAAGCTTTGTCGCCATAGATCGAATTTCATATAATAATAATCATCCTTCTTCACCACTAGACAATACTAGCCCATTTTATTTTCCTAGTATTCAGGTGGAATCTACCCCACCATTGGTGAATTATGTGGCATCATATCTTGAGTGTTCAGTTGCTTCTGAGAAGTATATTTTATGCCCATGTTTTCTTTCTTGTTAAACCATGAAAAAGAAACATGACAAGATTACTTTTAACTCTTTTTTGTGCTCATTAAACCATGAAAAAAACACCTCATAAGTATACTTTTACATTTTTTTCAGGATCGTAAAATGTGATGAAAAAGACACTATCAAGCACACTTTTATCTCTCTTTCATGCTCATGAAACCATGCAGGAGACACTAAGAAAAAAAGAGTGAGGTGGATTTCTTACCATTGATCTTTATTTACAATAGTGGCAACGTTAATCGTGTCTCCCTTGAACATGGCACATGTTTTCATCATTGTCTTATAGTTGGGTTATGGCTTACCTAGGAGTTGTATACCATTAGTATGATTCATATACTCCTTTGGTTGGTTAATCTTCTAGTCATTATCTAGAGTGATTCAATGCCCCATGCATTGTTGTACTATATATGTGGTGTTATTGATTCTTTCTGTTAGGTCTTCATTATGTCATGCTACATTTTGAAGAGAATTTAAACCTGAGTCGACCATTTGTTTTCCTGTTGACCATCCAATTCAGCCATCCCTGTGTCATTTAGACTTGGTGATTATATCTCTTCACATCATCTATTGTTGTATTTTTTGTGTCAATTTATGGGGGATACATTAAGGTCCTCCTTCAACGGATCTCTTCCTACCGATTTCAACACATTATCTAGGAGAGGGATTTAGAAACTATGTAGTACCTTGCAGCTTATAGTCCTCAGTGGTAGGATTCCTCGTGATCAATAGTGGGTTTACCTCATTGAATCCTAATCAATTGATTCTATGAGTGTTCGACACCACTTCATCTATTCATGCTCGCTAGATTGTACCATGTACCCAAGGAACCATTTTCATCATCAATGTATTTCCTCGTGTCTATTAATGGTATACCTCAATTAAAAATAATAAGATGGTTTCCACCATGCTCAACATCAATTCATTTATTCACATGATGTAGAGTAATAGAATCAAGGTTTGGGATGAAGACCTTGGGTTTGGGGCCACATCACCCATTCATTGTACCCCTCCCAAGTTACATTGGAGTATATCACTGCTATATGAGTACTTTAAAGACTAAAGAGGAACTCTCACTGGTGCTTGATATCTTCCTGATATGTACTGTGACATAGATCCACATTGCATTTTCTCGTGGATATGATCTATTTGTTGATATGGACCCATTGCATTCTTTTACATGGCCATGGTCTTGCATTTCACTTCATGGATCCACAATGTATTGTTTTGGAGGCCATGTTTTGTTTCTCTTGCAACCATGGGTATGTCTAACTCAAGGAAGATCTATATATACTTGATGTATGATTGTAGGTACTCCTTGGCTTCTTGATCTCTTAGATCCATCCTTACATTTCCTCATGCATTGACCATTATCATAATGTGTTTCAGACACTAGTTCCTCTTCAAACTTCACACAATAGAGGGCATCTATTACAATCTTATTTGCCACCCTAGGGCCACATGGAAGACCCATTGATGATTCCTTGTTGAGACACACTCTTATTCCTTGGATTTCACTCATTTATTAGGGAATTCACACTATGATTTATTGACAAAGTGTGACCATTCATATGATGGATAGTTGATATCCCACAATCGGTTGCTAGTTGCACCCTTGCAGCCTACGACCACCCTTGCAACCTTCTATAATTTTTGAGTTTCGAGGAGATCACTGTTGGATGAATTGTTTTTCTCATTATATGAACTTAGGAACTTTCAATCCAATTGAGGTTCACTTAGTTCTATAGATATAGAAGCATACCTTATCCCCATCCACCAATATATATAAAAAAATCCTTCTAAGGGTAAGAGGAGGAAGAATCATTCACAAGTACATGTTGCATGAATTTAAGAGGATCTCTTCTACAGAGAGACATATTCATATTAGGTCAAACTTGCTTGTGTGAGGGATAAGGAGCATCTGGAGCAAGGACCCAAGAGGATTCCATCATGACTCAAGGTATGAATACACTGATGTATTTGTACTTCATTTGATTTATATATGGGTCTATGTTTTTTTCCCCTTCCAAAATATGTTGTACTCTGTTTGTATGGTATATCTAATCTCCCCTTGGGTAGATTGGATTAGATATAGAATAGATTTTTATTTTGTAACTCTTGAAAGGGTTTTTAGATTGATATTTGTTTGTCACTTGTGTTTAGGAAGCATATTGCAGGAGCTAGAGATGGATCTATCAAACTACATTAGCCATGATACATAAGGACAACCATTGATTAACAAGGTATGCCTATTTTTCCTATAGCATAAAAGGAATGAAATCTAATTATATATAGAGAAACCTCATAGCGTTCTATACCACTGTTTGTCTTGGATCAATGGAAAATCCAAGGGAGTACTTACCTATCCGTAGGAGGGAAATCTTTGATAACAATGTGCTGCGTTTATTTTTTATCCCCCTTGCAAATTGACTCCCATGTTATTTTTCACCATAGACGAGAGTCCAAGTAGTTCACATTTCCAAGAATTAAATTCATACTTCTTCTCACCATATTTCTAGCTAAAACACCCGCACATGCTTAGATCTTCATCAATTTTATAGTTAGTTATATTGAGTGCATTGCTGCATTTTCATTGGCCCCTCATATTCCCCAATATTATTTGACCATATACATTCCATCTCATCATTCACCCACCTTCGAAGAGACCCACACTAGGGCCCCCCTCCTCCCATTTTCTATTGCTAGTCTCACCGCACCAGGTTGAGCCATTTGATCACTAAGGAACCCATCTATATGTTTGCACATTTAAACCAATTATTTTTCATTCATTTGGTATTTGTACAAAGAATATTTGTTTTATGAAAAGGAAGTATACCTATTCCATCGCACTTGATGGTGTCACTTCACCCGATGACATGCATACTCACCCTTGGTTGGAGCATTCACACTGATTCAGTCACCTATTCTTACATACATCGTTGTTGTTGACAACACCCCATATATTTAAGTACCCTACACTATCATCCTAGAGTTTCTACCCACACCAACCAATTCATTTGCAATCACTACATCCTCAGTCCCAATTTGACAAACATTCCCCATATTCGATCATCCCCATGACCTCAAATCACTTTTTTTCCAGTTGATTATTTGACTTCCACCATTATTGATCGTCAATTCTGGTTTTCCCAAGGGATGTCTTGAGACCCACTTACCAAAAACCTCATCCATATTTATCAACAACATATCAACATTACAAATTCAGTACCTGGTTCATATTTCAGTTGATTTTGAGGGGAAACTTGACCTTTCTGGTTGCTACTTCATTCCTATAACACACCCCAAACTCAATTTTGGGCACATGTCACTAAAACTCGACTCTGTTAAGCATTGAATTTTCAAATTTTCTCCAATTCATCCCATAATTAGTTCTATGATACCAATAATTAATTAATATGCTATGCATATGAACACAATTATGAAATCCTAACAACGTATAATCCATGCATAATTATATACAATTATAACAAAATAGAATTAACATAAATAACCACATGATAATCATCATAAACACATATAACAACTGTAACACCCCTAGTCCTAACCCTAATTATAAATGTACATATATGTTGGTGAGCCATGATTTTTTGGGCCAGAGTGCCTATGTGGTTATTAGGTTGGAGAGATAGATGTGTAAAGGCTAGTGAGCCTATCTTTGTAATATGTAATCACACTCGGATATTAATAAAATGCATCACTGTTGTAGACCCACCAAACAAAAATAGACGGGGGGATAAAAATCCACTAGAAAGGGAAAGGGAGGCTAAGAGTCTAGGCAGAGGGGTTAATCCAAGGGAGATTAAGCCCAAAGGAATATTATATTAATATTCCTAAATTCTAAGTTATGGATATAAATATATCCTAAGTTTCTAAAAGTGGGGGAACATACCCCAAGTGGACCCAAGGTAGTTCCCAACATGATAAGTGTCAAGTTTGGAACATGAATATATATTTGGGGAATTGAGTACCTTCTTACGATTATACACTCATTATTCACTCACTCACTCTTGACATACATTCACTCTGCATCCATCAACCATACTTGTACGTGGGAATATTTGGAGTTGTTTTCAACTAGTAACCTAGGTAAATTGAGTTGAAGAGGCGGGTCGTAAATCTTGTGTGCTATTGAAGAAGTGGGTTGTCAGGCCTATGCACATTCTCTCCAGGTGAGAGAACTATTGAGAATTGTATTCCCTGTGATCCAAGTCGCAACTACAAAGCTTTGATACTTCCTATACAATCTATTTTTGAAGCCCCAAAAGGGAAGTGGGGTAGCCGAAGGACTGTTGAGCAGAGAAAGGGCACACTTCCTACGGTGGGACATGTTGTGGAGAATGAGAGGTTGTAGGATGGTTTTTGGAGTTGGCATCGTAGTCTAAGAATTTTTTTGTTTTTTGGACCTTAGTCTGGCTTAGGAATTCTTCCCTGGTGGAGTTTCTAGCCCCAACTCTAACCCACTGTTGATATTTATGAGTAGCAATGTCTATGGCAGGGATGAACATCTAAGGTCTACACACAATTGGTGAATTATTTACACAAAATAAGTGTTTATTATGTGCTTTTTTTAATTACTATGTTCTTATTTATCTATTTTCTATTATGGGTATTTACTGATATATTTATACTTAAGTTTATATGTTGTTAGAAATGCATTTACATTCATATGTAGAGCATTTAAGTAATTTAATGGTATAAGAGTTGGAATTTTGGTGTGGCATAGCCTAGATTGGAGTTGGGGATGCTAGAATGTGGTATCAAATATCCATTTTCAACACTGATCCTACATGGAGTGAGTTAGCAGAGTGTTGAAGATATCATTTGCATAAAATTAATTTCTAGAGTATGTCTGCAATTTTTGTGACAAAATTATTGCAGTGAAATTGGGAAATTTCATGGGTAATTTGCAAGAATCAAACAGGAATTTAAAATCCCAAATTTAAATCTCTAATTGGGTATTCTTGGGACCTTAGATGGCTGAATTTCAAATTTGTAGAGCACCCATGGTGGAATTGGGAGGAATTAGGTGAAATTGGGCATTTTTCGGCAAAATCCCCAATTCCTACAGTTAAAATTATGGAGAATTTGATGTGAAGGATGTCAAAATTTGTGTGAAAATGTTAAATTCATATTCATAGGGCCATAATAGTCCACACGAATCTAGTCATATGGCTTCAATGGAGGTCTGATAAAAGAGTTATGAATTAGGGCATAACTGGAAAATTTGAGAAATTCAAAAATCTAAAAAATTAGAAATTTTTGAGTAATTTTTTCGTACGGTGACGTCAGCATGACATGGGGGACATGTATCAATTGATGTGGTATAGAGGTGACATGTTCTACCACGGTGGTAGGTACATGGTGGCAGGTGTGGAAAATGTTCTAGGTGACAAGACGATGGGGGGAAGACGATGTGGAGCCACGATGGCAAGCGTATGCCTGACCTGTGGAACTGTGAGTTGGACCTCTGGAACCATGATGGGAGGGGGTCCCTTGGTGGTTTTGGAAACCACCGGAGGGGGTTGAAATTCACCACAATCATCCACATCATCGGTCTAAAAAACTAGTGGTTTGTGGAACTCCCCCCCGGCCCTGTTAATAGTCAGTAAGGCGAGGGGGTCTACAATGCAATAGTTTTCGTTGATAATGATCACGACTGTTGATCGTGTCAAAAATATTCATTGTAATATAAAACGAACATGAAACTTTGTGCATAGAAGATAATGGGTGTGGGATGGGTCCCTCCCATCCCCTCAACCCAATGAACATATGCCACATGGGAAACCACATACTTTGGGCTTGAAAACTGTAGTATTGTATTCCAGAGAAGGAAAGAAAAGGGAAAAGGGAGGTAAAGGAAGGCAACATAAGTTGATGAGGTAGGGCCAATGCGGCCAGGCGATGACATGGTTCCACCTCGAGTTTCCAGGTGGATCAAGATACCACGTTAGCATCCTAGTCAGTGGAATAAAAATAAATTTCTTAGAAAATAATTAAAATGTCCAGAAAATTTCATATATTTCTAGGTCATGTTTTTGTAGGCCATTTTTGGAGGCCTAAACAACATTTTTTGGAAATCAAATTCATATGAAATTGTATGTACTTTTAAGACATATAGTTTTTGCAACTAAAATGATAGATCTCGAGTTGAGATTTATAACAATATAAATTATTCTTCAAATATAACCTGTATGAGGGAGTTACATGTTGAACAATGGGGGGTAATTTTTGGGTACCAGTTCACTCTAAGGGCCATAAATTTGTACTTTGGAATTAGAATGGGGCACAAGAATAGTCTATGGAATTATCTCGTGCCATAGAAAAAAACCATGGAGATACATTAAGATTCTAGGCACCTAATATGCACAAGAGGACATAGAAGGCACCTTTAGCATTCAGGGATAAAAGTATAAATTTCCCTTGAACTTCAACAGGCTATATCTAGCTTGAGGCAATACATTGTTTTTTTTATTTAAAAAAAAAAAACAGGTTATATCTAGTAGCCTGGAGCTTAGATGAATGTGAAACTTGGAAAGAACGTTCAAAATATGGTCATGAAGGAACCCAGTTGAGCTCGTATCAAAACTCCAAGGGATCATGTACACAGATGCACGAGCACAACTAAACATCACACATGGTTGAAGGATGTGTTGAAGGAGTAAATGGGTAATATTCAAATGACCATAACTTTCTACTCAAGACTTAGAGTTGAGAAATAAATTAGTCACTAGAAATTTCTTGGATAGAGGAGTCCATATATTCACCCAGAAATTTGAATTAGGTAGCTAAATTTACAAGGAATCAGACGAAAGGATTTTTATGCACTTATGGAACAAAATTGTGCATAGTTTTCATAAATTTATTAAATTATTTAGTCTAACAAATCATATTTCCTACACATTTTGTAGATTTAAGGAAAGATAGATAATCACAAAATCAACAAAGGTACCATAAGCATGGAAGATGCAGAGAGGACTTAAAACCATGAAGATGAAGTCAAGGGGGTTTTGTGTCGACATGGGTATTGAAAGAACATATTCCAATGGGCATGGTGAAGGAAAGGAAAAGATTATGAATTTGGTAGAAAAAAAAAATTTTATTCAAAGATATTTTTAGAGTTATAAGGTTGATAATGAAAAGATTATGAAATTCAAGGAGAAACAATATGGCTTCAACATCAAGTTGTTTCAAATCTTGCATAGAACAAAGAATAAAATGGATAAGGAAATAGAATCAAGAAAGTCAAGGAGTTGTAGATCTCATGCCAGAAGAGGAGAATATGAAGGTGTAGGTAGACACCATCATCACTCACCAAGACACTCAGTTAGAAAAGAACACAGCAATCCAAGTTTATCTCTTGTCAGAAGACATAAGAGGAGGTTGGGGGTAGATGAAATACAAGGAGAAATGAACAAGATCAAGCCTCCTACCTTTGATAGTGAGCATAAAAAATATGAAGATTCAGAGACTTGGTTATTGGGAATGAGGAAGTACTTTGAATTGCATAATTACTTCTTATAGCAATAAGGGATAATTTTCATCTATCCACTCAAGGGAAAAACACCAATGTGGTGGGACCAGGTTTTGCAAGTGCAACACATTGATGAGAAGAAGATTACTCGGAGGGATTTCAAGATGTATTTTCAAAGCAAGTACCTAACCAAGCATTAATATGATAGGAAGATGGAGTTCTTCAAACTCAATCTTGGGAGTATGACCATGGATGGGTATGAAAGGAGATTCTTAGAGTTCTTGAAATATGTTGACTCCATAAAGGATGAACATGTCAACATTCAAAGATACCTGAGTGGGATACCATCAATTTTCATTGATAAGATACAACATGATGATCCCAAGACGTTGGAGAAAACCATAAGGAGAAATAAATGCCTCTATGATCAACATAGAGGAATACCAACTTTCCAAAAGGCTTGGGAAGACAAGAAGAAAGGAAATATGGAACAAAGGAAGAATCGAACCAAGCCACTATTCTTTAGAAATAATTCTGAGGGGCAATTGGCTTCTAATGAGTCTAGAGAGACACAAACAATGCGGAAAATACCAAGGAAATGACCCATTAAGTGTTTGTGTTGTGAAGGATATCACATGTACAAATATTGCTCTCATATGTTGATGATTGTAGCTACGTGAGACATTCTCCATCTTACAAACCTGAGAGAAATCCCCTGAGAGGGGTGTGTGGTTCCTATCTGAGACAGAGTTGGAACGTAGAGATGGCCTCCTCCCTATAGAGAGTTGAGAAGAACTCAAGATGATTCTCTTGTGTAATACAGAGAGAAAGGAGACCTGCATAGTTAGACGTGCCTATGGCTGAGCACAAGGTGAATGTGTGAAATGCCAAAGTGTTGGGTGCATCATCATGAGAAAAAAAATGAAGATGATGTATTAGCATCCTTTAAGAAGAGAGTTGATGACAAACTCCAGATGAATCTCCTTTTTAATGCAGTGGGAAAGAGGATATGTTGACTGGACGTGCATGTGGACGAGCACAAGTGAACGTGATCCTAGTGGTTGAGCACTAGTGAAGAAGTGGTTCTTTTGTGTAATGTAGTGAGATAGAGATATATATATCCCTATGGATGTATCCCTAGTGGATGAGAACTAGTGGGTGTATAAGATCCCTTTCTATATTGTTTAAGAGTCAGACCTACCTGTAACCCTAATTGTAATGTAAAGGGTACAGGTTGGACCCACCTTAATGTAACTGGTAATTAATGTAAAAGATAATTAATTTGGTTAATATTAATTATATTATAAGATAGAGAGGCTGGCCCCGTTGTGCCAATATATGTTTATGTTGATAGGTTTAGTCTAGTATAAGTAAAGGTAAATTCCCCATTGAGGAATCATATCTTTCATGTGAGTTTGGAAATTTGAGCAAGTACATATTCTTGGGAAAAGTGCACACCTCTCTTGGGCTCTAGTATTCTAGGGTTTAAGCACCCTTTTGTGTGCTAGGTCTTATTGGTGGTGAATGTCTTTCTCTTGAAGAATATAGCAAAGTATTTGGCTGGGTTTTCTTCCCTTGCTGAGAAGGGTTTCCCATGATACTTGTTGTGTTCTTGTGCATGCTGCTTCTTCTTGTGATATTTGTTGCTACAACATTATTGGTTATGGTTAAGACAAATGCTAAAATTGAATGAAATTCATGCTTAACCTTGCTCATAGAAAAATTAACATCATAGAAGTGAAAAAGTGAGCATTGTTCACAAGTACAACAGGATGATAAAGTTGAGGATATGGTAGAAATGTACCAAGGATCTACTTAGATCTAGATAACAAGAAATTTGAGTGTCAATCTCATATGATTGAATTGTTTTGGGCACAAGCCCATTTTGGGGAAAAGGATAATTTTGGAGAATAAAGCACAAATAAGGAAAATACAACTGGCAAAGAAAACAGCGCATGAAGAGTAAAGAACATGCAAAGGAGGAAAGCATGTGAGGCACGCATGCGAGAAGACTGAACCATGATAGGGTTAGGGTTTTGGTAATATGATGTAATGGCTGATAAGAAAAAAATAAGTATAAAGAGGTACCTAGGAGGTCTAGGTTGGGGTTCGAAGAGTTGGTTAGGGTTCGGTGTGATTGTAATTCTAGAATGTAAGAATGACTATAAAATTTGAGGTTGTTTTTTAAGTTGTTGAGATGAAGAAAGAAAATGAGGTATATCCTAAGGGTTAGATCATAGGCTAAGGAGCTTGGTGTGATCTATTCCTCCTCATTAAAGATCTTGATCCAACTGAGGGAGAATTGTAATGCGCGTGGCACCATAGATGACATAACAATAATAAAAGATCCCAATAGCCATATCTTTATGGACGTATCCCAAGAGGGGGTGAACCACATTCGCTTATGTGTTATGTGAATGATTCATTTCTATATCTTTGTTGTTAATGATTATATCTTAGATGAATGTTTGATGAAGTAGTTAGATCTAATTGTTTTACATGCATGAATAAGAATGACAAAGTACTTATCATAGATGGATGTTATAGTAAATAAAGAAATAAATATCACAAGGTTCAATTCCAGATCCCCACTCATTCCCAGGTTGCAAGCACCTGAGCGTTGCAACCACCCATAGAACTATATCGAGTGAGACTATGTAGCGCACCCTGTGTACTGTGATTCCTTCTAGTTTTCCAGGGGGGTGATAGTTTTAGCAGATTTTGTTGGAAACCATAGTAGATATGAACCTGGGTTGGCCTAGTAATGGTAGAAAGAGAGAAGTAACCAACAAATGATTATGTTTCCGGCTCTAGGCCCTAGTTCTTGTTCTGTTTCTGGTTGAAACTGCATGGTTCCATTGCCGACTGAAACTGCATGGGATTGAGTGAGAGGGATCCCCGAAAGAATCAGGTAGAAAATTACAGAATAGAGGGGGAGTTTTAGACCATGGAACCCGACGAAGGTGGAGATCAAAATCTAGTTGAAAACAAAGGAGATGGAATTTACGCAGAAAGATAATAGAAACCCGAAGTTAACACCACACAAATATATGGACAAGTACGTGTTTAGCGACCTGCATGAGGTGTTTTTCTACGATTTCCCACATGTATTGCAAGAGTGGTTGTTGAGGATGAAAGATAATCATCCTATGAATCAGATCAGAAAAATCAAGTGGAACCCTGTAGAGATCGTGTAGTTACAACAAGTAGACAACAAATTCATGCGTGCAATGGATTTATGGCTAGATAGTATTGTCATAGGATTTATCACAAAATTTGCAGCAGAGCAAGAGTTCCTGAAGGGACCTAGAGGTAGGTATATAAGATTGTTGTATACTGCCATCAATATTTTAATGTATAACAAAGGTGTAATGAAAATGACATAAGACAGTTAAACATCCCTGCATGCATGGGGGACTGGGGGAAGCACTGACTAGATATGGAAGGATTGAAGGAGAAATGGATAAGGGTAAGAAGGAAGCCATGGACCCGATCATGATGGAGGAAGATCAGATCAAGAAGATAATGGGAAAAAATGGAAAGACATGCAATGGAGCACCCTAACAACATAATATGAATAATAAAAAGAGATCCATAACTGAGAGAGAGGGCTTGGAAAGTGATGAAGAAAAGGTAGAGGATCTATGTGTTGTGGAGCAGATTGAGGAAATCTTGTGTGCAACATATGAAAGGAAGACAGGTGGTCCAAGGGAAGGAAGCGAAGGTAGAACTCCCACCCATGTCAGTGTCAGTGTGGAACCCATAAAACCATGTGTGACTAATACACCAATAATAACACCACCATTTAGACAATCGAATTTTAGTGGAAGGAAGGAAACATGAAGTACATCTAGTCAAGGAGAAACAATTGGAGGAGCTAGTTCAAGAAGTAGTAGTCAAGTATATACACTGCATGGAGGTAGTAGGTCATCAATTAGGATGGCAGGACATGATCCCACCATCAAGTTACCATAATTCAAAGGAGCGACATCTGAGGACCCTAAGAAGCACTTGTTTATCTGTGAGAATATCTGGGAAGAAAAACAGATCATAGATGAAGATACAAAACTTGCACAACTAGCTATTATGTTAAGAGACGACACACTATATTCGTACATGAGATTGGTTGTAAACAACCCATCGGGAACAACAAGGACTATTGCAGATATTAAGAACCTCCTGATAAATTAATTACAGAAGCCTAGTTCATAGGATTAGTACATGAATGAAACGATAGAGATCAGACAAAAACCAGGAGAATTTGTTTGGGATATTGACCAGAGATTCAAACGATTGAAGGGAAAGATGATGTCATGATAGATATGCATCATAGACATCTATTTGTGAATTCACTGCTACCACACCTGAAATACCCTTTGAGACAACATAAATTTCAAACTCAAGAAGAGGCTCTGCGGGCAACCTTACAAATAGAAGAGAACCAATACTAGAAGACAGATCCAACAATAGAGGAGATGAAGGAGGATCTGAAGAATCTAACATTTCAATTAAACCAGAATAGGGGTAAGGAAAAAAGAGAATTTGTTTGGTGTACCGCATGTAGGACAGAAGGAAACCATAAGAATGAATGCCCAATTGTCGTGCAGTACATGGAAATAGGACTGCCAAACTCTTTGCCAACATGAGGACTATGGTCTGAGATCTGTAAGACACAGGGGCATGATCCATATCATTGTCAATTGATTTGGAAATACTAGAGCGTGCCTAAGAGTTCTTACTATAACTTTTGCAAGTTAGTGGTCCATGATGACAAAAATTGAAAGACAATGGATCTGATGAGGGAAAGAACATCAGACACCTATAAGGTGAAGGAAGAAATTATGACAGGGAAAGTTGTGCCACAATTTAACCAGGTACCATCCCCATACAAAACTTCGCAGCCATAGTACAATACTATGTAGCCACAGTATAATCCCGTGCAATATAATCAGGTACCTCAGTACAATACACCATGAGGAGATCGAGCTGGATAAAGAGGTGTAGGATGAGGTAGAAGAGGATTTGGAAGAGGAAGAGGATCAGTTGTATGTCATAACTATCAACAACTAGGACAATATGCACCAGAATGTCTACTTCCACCTGCGACATGTATGTATTGTCGCACATTAGATCATGACACAAAAGATTGTCCGACACTATTGGCGAATATCCAGGAGAAGAGGAATCAGAACAATCAAAATGTACAGTGGATATCTACATAAGCTAGAGAGGATGGAAGAAATATCAACAGAGTCATGCGTGAAGGAGCTAAAACAGGACCTGACGCATTAAGACAAGATCTAGTACAACACCAATGGGTGAAGAATAATACCAAACCACATAAGTAGTTTGATGCATGGAAATAAAAGGAGACATTCAATCAAGCCGGATAAGAATTCTTGAATCCATATATTGCATACATCAACTGCGCAACATACTCAGGATGTACCAATGTACAAGATGCCTTCATCATTGGATCACACTAATGAAGCACAACCTTTCGAACAAGTAAGTACCATAAATTCTTTTCTGCAATCATGTGTTAAAATAATAAATGATCCATTATTTGTTAAAGTATTACAAAATATGTTAGAAATATGTAACATAGAGGTAGAGGGGAAGCTAGAGAAGAAAATGGTTAATCATTTTCATACAAGGAGGAGGGAAAAAAAAGAATTCATACTGAATGCCAACATTGGAGATTCCAATATGGGGGATATTACATTGGATTTAGGCTCCAAAGTAAATGAGTTACCCAAGAAGACATGGAAATGTATGGGAGAGCCCACATTAGGATATTCACTTATTCAACCGAAGCTAGCAAACCAACATAGAGTCCTACCAATTGAAAGGCTTAAAGGAGTCATAATCGACTTGGATGGAGTGCGAACTAAGGCAGACTTTGAAGTCATAGAAATAGTAGATGGTACAACACCCGATCCAACATTGCTTGGACTAGATTGGGCATCTGATAACCATGCCATAATCAATTTAAAGACAAGAAATATGACATTCGAGTCAGGATAATACAGAGTTGTTGTACAATTAGACCCTTCAGAAGCAGAAAGGTTTGTAGAACGAACTTGTCTGGATTTAGAAGAGATAAACCAGTTGTACAGAACCACCGCACACACAAAATATTATGTTAACCCAACTGTAGATGGAGTACTCAGATGAAGAAGAATCACATCATGTGCTTCAGACTCAGATACAGGGTTGGATATTTGGCAGCAAAGATTACATGAAGTGTCCACAAGAAGGTTCACAAGAATAGACCGCACAGTAATATGGGTGGGTACAAAAATCATAGAACCTCCTGGTTTCCATGGCATCAACAATTTTGAAGAATTCCTAACAAGATATGAAGATGAGGTATTAGAAAATTAGAGGCTATTATCCCTGGACATAACACTCAAGGAAACACCTGTAAGATAGTGGGGTGCACACAAGGAAACAGTTAAGGACTGATATCAATGAAAATGACTAATGTGCATCATATTTGACACAGAGTATAAGAGAAGAATGACATAGAGATATGATGGACAAGGGTCACCAGTGGAACATTTGGAGAAGTGTAGAACACTATAGACAATGACAACACCAGAAGAATGGCCTCATCACTTTATTCATACACTAGAAGGAATTCCAGAAAACTGGTATGTAGACCAGGAACTATGCAGAGGAACTACAGAATGGAAAACATTGTAGAAGAAGTTTGTGGTAACCTTCTCATTTGAACATGAGAACCCCAACATGGATTTATAACTCAAGTAGACAAGAGGGGTAATATTCATCCAGGAACCAAAGGTCCCTCATAACAGAATACCAACAACATAATAGACAGACAGTGAAAGAATTATTGTCATGCTATCATGTGCAGGAATAAGCACAGATGAAGATGACCCGCGCAATATCCAAATTAAAGAAATTGAAGGAGAAAGAGAGGTGGAAGGCCCATCCCTGGAATTAGAAGTATTTTATGTGCCAGTCAAGGTGAAGAAAGTCAACATTGGAACAACTGATAATCCCAAAATGGCCAACATTGGAGATTACTAGGATGAACAAATAGTAGAAAGAATAATAGAGTTACTTTGGGATTACAATGACCTGTTCCCAAAAGCCTTTACAGAGATGAAAGGCATAGTAGGAGATCTAGGAGAGATGAATATACCTCTCAAACCTGAGGCTAGATCCGTCAGACAACAACCTTATAGACTGAATCCAATATATAAGCATAAAGTGAAAGCAGAAATTGACATAATGTTGGATGTTGGTATCATAGAACCAATAGAAGAATCAGAATGGATAAGACCTATGGTAGTGCAGGAAACGAAACAAGGAAGAATGATTATTTTTGTGGTTCTGAGGAAATTGAATGATGCTTGCCTACATGACCCTTTTCCCACCCCTTTCACAGATGAGGTATTAGAGAATGTGGGAGGCCAGGGATCATACTCATTTACACATGGATTCTCATGTTATCATCAGATCAAGATATCTCAAGAAGATAGGTACAAGACTACTTTTTCCACAGAATGGGGATCCTACTAGTATACAGTCATGCATTTTGGGCTGAAGAATGCACCAGATATATTTTCAAGGGTAGTAATAGTTTCTTTCAAAGAGTTCATACATCATTTTTTGGAAGTGTATCTAGATGATTAGATAGTCTACAGTCTATTGAAATATCATGTAGAGGTGTTCAGGATGATGCTGGAAACATGCAAGCAGTGTCAGATATCATTGAATATCAAGAAGTGCATTTTTGGGACACCTTTTGGAATAATGTTGGGACATATAGTCTGTAAACAAGGGATATTGGTGGATCCTGCTCAGATCTCAGTCATTGTTAATTTACCACCACCAAAATCAGTGCGCCAGTTAAGAGAAACATTGGAACATATAGGCTACTACAAATTTTTTATAAAAGTGTATGCACAGAACACTGCGCCAATGGAGAAACTGTTAAACAAGGGTACTAAATTCTAGTAGAATGAGGATTATCAACAAGGTTTAGACACCTTGAAAGAGAAGACGGTAACATCACCTATTCTAGTATTCCCAGATTGGGAAAACAAATTTCATGTACATGTGGATGCATCATCCATAGCACTTGGAGCTATTCTGGTGCAACCAGGAGTAGGGGAATTGGACCATCCTATAACATTTGAAAGAAGAAAATTGTCAGAGTTAGAGAAGAATTACAATACTACAGACAGAGAAGGATTATCAATGGTATATGCACTTCAGAAGTTCATACACTGTTTACTTGAAAACACTTTAAAATGTTTACAGACCATTCAACCCTCAAATACCTAGTCATTAGGCCAATGTTGGGGGGGAGGATCTGTAGATGGTTACTGTTGTTTCAAGAATTTGATTTTGAAGTGATAGTCAAACCAGGGAAGTTGAATGAAGGACCTGATCACCTATCAAGAATCACCAATGCCGAGGAACTTACAAATTTAGAGGACAACTTCCCTAATGCACAACTATTTTTAGTCCAACTACTGGATGAATATTTTGCTAAGATCATTGAATACTTGAGTACAGGGATTGCGCCACAAGAAATTAACATTGTGCAGAAGAAAAATATGGTAGTTAGAGATGTTGGAGTTACTTCACACACACCTAGGATTTATTTTTTCTAAGATTTTTCCTTGTTTATTAGTCATAATGAGTCATTATCCAGACTCCTATATTTTAGGGGAGAATATTCCACCTGGAGAATATTCTCTTTCAGTTGACACTTCAGTTTGAACAATTGAGTTGAGTTTAGATGTTGCATTGGTTTTGCACCATGAAACATTGGGATCACCACCATGATAATGTGCACTTGCCTTGGGATCATCACCAGACTGGCGCATTACCCTTGATTTCTTGAGTTAGCTTCTCACAACTCTTTGTTCAGTCAGTTAACTGAAGACTAGTTGACTAGTTAACTCAACTAGGTGGCAATTCACTCTTGTAATTGCCTGAGAGACTAGACTAGGGGGAAGTTTACTCCTGTAACTGTTGGTGTGTGTCCAAATCACTTTATACCACCACTATGGCTCATTATTTACTCATGTATCCTATATCTATTGTAAATTATTCACTCTTTGAGTGTGGAAAACGATTAATGAGAATTCTTTCATTCTTTCTCTCCTTCTTCTTCTTTCTCCAATTATCTCTACAAATGTGTGTATTATTGTTTAGATATATCTATTGTGTGCAAGTTCAACACATTTACATGCTATCAGATCTGACGGACTGCTAACCAAAAGCTACACCAAAATTTTTTGCAAGTACAAAAGATTGAAGAAAACAAAAATATGGATTATTCGCCGGAAATACTTCTCACGCCTCATAACTATTTGGAATGGAAGCCAAAAAATATGCTTCTTCTCAAATGCAGAGGCTTGTACCAAATAACTATGGCAATGGAAGTAGAGTCTGATTCTGCAGATGAGAAAAACGATTTTATCAATAGACAAGATATGGCCGTAGGATGTATCCTCTATTTTATTTCTCCTGAAATTCTCCATCAAGTATATGATGACTCACAAGAATTCACTCCAAATGAATTATGGATCAGATTGGAGGTTTTATTTGGGAATAAGGAAGAATGCATGCAAAATGTTGACAAGATAGAGAATGTAAAAAATCCACTGGAAGATAAATCATCTCAGTTTGAAGAGCCTTCTACAAAAGTATTTGTAGAAATTTGTATTCCATTAATTTAAGATGATGTCTACTCCATTTAAGATTTGTTTTCTGAAATTCATGTGGAATATATATGTCATGCATCTCAGGAGTCACATGCATATACTTTTTCATGTGCAATGCATGCATCTCATGAGACAAAAAGGGAGCCACGCACATCAGACTCCATTCTGATATTTTCTGAGCACAATTTGCAGAAACAAATTGGATATTTGAATTCCTCTCAGGGAAAATATCCAATTTCAAAAAACAAATCGTCTGAAACGAAGTCCGGAAACTGAAGTTATGATCATTTTAAAATCAATAAAATTTCAACATTTTTCCGGAAACGACCGCACAGTTTTCAAAGGTTCATCCAAAATTTATTTGGATATTCTTCATTACAAGAAGATAAAGTGGACATGTGTGGAAATATCAATGGTGCATATACTTCATCAAATCCATGCAGACATCTACATCTTCAACAAAATTGTCAATGAGCACAAACTTGCATAGTTGCAAGGTCTTCTTGGAGTGAAGGACATGGTTGCTTAGCAACTGCTTTTTGTTCCTTCTCATTTTTTATTAATTTTTATGCATTGTAATTTGAAGGG
>JZKD02S1650879.1:121489-132161 GCA_000966675.3 Picea glauca
GGAAAGAATCATATTACTGTATCATATTAAATGTGAAAGAGAGATTACAACCATGGCCTTGATGTCATAAGGTCCCTTCCAATTGTCCTTCGTTCCCCACACACTTCTTTCTCCAATAATTTTGAGAGCACTGATCTAATAATATTCACAATCTATCTTGACAAAGGCAAAACTCAAAACCACTCTAGCCAAACTAATAATTCCAAGCCAAATCCAAAAAGCTCCAAAGCTAACCAAAGCTAACTTTCTCCATGAGAACTCCTCTCCTTTTATAAGTTGAAGAGGATAAGGTGAGGAGGTTAGGATGATCCCACTAAATCATGAAAGCGAGTAAGATCCAAACCATTCGGATGCCACCTCACCATAGAAGTTTCTCCTTCTAGAAGATTCAAGAAAACGCTTGTTTTTCCCACATGTAGGCATTCTCGCACCCTGCTTATAGAGAAACCTGCGAACATCTCTCACCCTAGGTATGGTGTAACCTACGAGAATCAGGAATTCTCGCACCCTGCCTATATAGCAACCTGCGAACTTCCTTTTTTACAGGGTTTTTACAAGGGAAAATGCAACTTCTTTTCTCAAGAAAGGTTCTTCTCCCTTCTCTCTTCAGGAACTCAGGCCACTGACCCCTCTGAAGGCAACATATAGGTTTACATCATTAACAATCATAGGGATGATGAAAATAATTTGTAACATGCACGGAAGAAATGAAAATAGAGGCACAAGAAATCTCCATGGAATAAGAAGAAGTGTAGGATACATGCATGGATACACAAATGCCAGAATAATTCGAGCCATCGGAGGCCCAAAGGAAGAGAACATGGGAACAAGCAAGTGGCTTTAGAAAGAAGGCCAAGGCCCACAAGAAACCAATGGAAACATAATTGATTATAGATGATGTGGGGTTGATAGCCACAAAAGGGGAATATCGACTATTAGAGGAGTGGGAAAACGTTAAAAATCACAGGGCTTCAATTTCGGAGAAAGTACAAGAAGTGAAAATTGCGTTGGAGCAATTCAGGATCAGGGTAGAAAAAAAACAACAAAAGACAACATTGCCAACTAAAGAAGGGGCATCGGTTAGAGAGACAGTGCAGATCATAATGTAGAGGAGAATAGATTTTATCATCACTCCTGATATGTTTTTTATGGATGAGGAGACAACACAAAGGCCCCTGAAAGATAATGAGATGTTGGACTTGGCATTGCCCAAGATTCCAACTAAAGCATTGTATAAATTACAAGTGAGCATCACACAGGAGATTTAGTCTAGAGAAGGAACTGATGCATCGAAATTACAATTGGCACAGGAAGACAACACCTCACTGAAGGAGTCACTTAGTGAGGAAGGGAAGGAGAAAAAGGTGGATGAGATGGAGAACCAAATTCAAGCAGTATTTCAAGCCATCTTAGACAACGAAGGAGTACAGGAAGCCTCTTTGCAAGAGAAAATGATAAAGATAGCATAGACTTTGAAAAAATATAAAGAACAAATCAAGTAATTGGAGCGCACAATTCCCACGACTCCTCTAGAAGTTAGAGCGCAAAGAGAGTAGGATGTGACAACTTCTGCAAAGAACATCATGCATAACATACACAGAATGACAGAGATTTTGGAGAAGAGCAACCAACTATGGACACAAATTTTAGAGGATGGGAGCTTACAAGAGATGCAGGGGAAGGAGGACAAATTGCATGCAGCAATGGAATATGTCAAACAATGATACAGGACAATGTCACTGCCAGAAAAGATCAACACGATCATGAAAATGAAGAATTTACAAGCCGAGGAGAAGGCAGTACAACCATAGAAGATGGAGCGACATGCTTAGTTGGAGCCCCTCCAAGAAAATTTGGAGCCGTTGGTCATCGATATCGATGCAACAAAGCTGAATATAAAATATCTAGGCTTGGAAGGGGGAGAACTACTACAAAACCCAGTTACCGCACAGCTGGTGGAAAACATGGCTGAAAGGAGTAGTCAGGCTCAAGTGCAGTGCTAGAGAACAATTGAAATGTATGGCACATTGGCGCAAGTAGGGACCGATGCTGGAGTAATTCATTGACTCGGGATGAGTCACAATGTTAGTGTTGGGGGCCTGTTGGAAGTAGGCCCATTTTGGGGAAAAGGCAAATTTTGGAGAATAAAGCGCAAATAAGGAAAATAGAACTGGAAGAAAAAGTAACACATGCAGAGTAAAGCACATGCACAAGAGGAAAGCATGTGAGGCATGCTTGCAAGAATACCAAACCATGCTATGGTTAGGGTTTTTGTAAGAGGTTGTAATGGTTGATAAGAGAAAAATAAGTATAAAGAGGTACCTAGGAGGTCTAGGTCGGGGTTCGAAGAGTTGGATAGGGTTCGTTGTAACTGTAATTCCAAAATGTAAGAATGATTGTAAAATATGAGGTTGTTTTGTAAGATGTTGAGCTAAAGAAAGAAAATAAGGTAGATCTTGAGGGTTAGATCATAGGATGAGGAGCCTGGTGTGATCTATTCTGCCTCATTAAATATCTTGATCCAACTGAGGGAGAATTGTAATGCGCGCAACTCCATAGATGACATAACAATAATAAAAGAGCCCAAGAGCCAAATCTTTGTGGACGTAGCTCGGGATGAGGTGAACCACTGTAGCTTATGTGTTATGTGAATGATTCATTGCTATATCTTTGATGTTAATGATTATATCTTAGATGAATGTTTGATGAAGTAGCTAGATCTGATTGTTTTACATGCATGAATAATAATGACAGAGTACTTAGCCTAGATGGATGTTATAGTAAATAAATAAAGATCACAAGGTTCAATTCCAGATCCCCACTCATTCCCAAACTGCAAGCACCTAAGCGTTGCAGCCACCCATAGAACTATCTCAGGTGAGACTATGTAGTGCACCCTGTGTATTGCGTTGCCTTCTGGTTTTCCAGGGGGGGCGATAGTTTTAGAGGGTTTTGTTAGAAACCATAGTAGATCTGAACCTGGGCCAACCAAAGAATGTTAGTAAGAGAGAAGTAACCAACAAAGTGGAAGGTAAGATCAATAACTGTGACCCAGATGGATCTCGATGACCATTCACCTTTTCCACTGAATCACCATTTTGATCCTGTGGTTTTGATAAACCATGATATTCACACTTTTGATGGGGAATGGAATGTAATGTCATGTTCATTTTTTAATTGTAGACAACATGTAATGATTTCCTAGTGGTCTTATGTACATGCCTACAACCTAGTGTTAATGCATCGGATTCCATTAGAACTCCCCAGTTAAGTGCGCTCATGCTAGAGTAGTACTGGGATGGGTGACTGCCCGGGAATTCCTAGTGTTTCACATGCCTATGGAATTATATAAACTTGGTCCAATTTATCCCACATGCATCATGGAAACTGTTCTCCTCTCACTGTCTCATATATAATTGAGGTGAAGGAGGCCCTTTAAGCATGCAATTGAGTGTGATGTAAAGCTTGTTGCGAATGAAGCGTTTCTTTTCATAGATAGGCTACCCCATTTTGTCAGATTGTATTCTACAATGTTTTTCTCTCTTGTTCATTAATAGAAGTTTGTTTTCACTGTATTTCTATGTTCTCCGCATTATCTCTGTGTATTTCCTTGTTATATATCGATTATATTTTTGTCTTCATGTCGTTCTCAAAATAATTCGGATAAAACCAACCCATTTCTATTTTAATTGATTCAAGAGCTAGTCATAGATATCAAGATCCTAATATGGTGGAAATATTTTATTTACCAAGAAGCAAGCTTAGGAAATCTGGTTGGTTTAGCTAGCTACACGAGCTAAGAGAAGAATAAATGAGATGGTTAAGGCATGTCCAATGGACATGAATGGATTGAGCACCAAGGAAAATTTGAATATCATACCTTTGGGTTCATATGATTGCCTCATTGGTATGGATTGGTTGGAAAAGCATCATGTTGTCCTAGATTATTACAGTAAGGAATTCACTTGTTGGATGAAGAAGGGAACTTGAGGACATTTCAAGGTATTCCAATGTTACAAACATAATAAAAATGATAATAATAAATATAATAATTGTAATAATAAAATAAAATCATTTAATCAAATCAAGAGGCATGTACCTCTTCATCAAGAGACATGTACCTCCTCACCTCGGGACCAGCCAATGCTATATAGAAACCATCACGAGGGCAGTGTAATCATATTCATCTTTATCATTATCAATAAAATATCATATTAAAAAATATTCATTCTCCATTGAATAACAGTCTTCATGTTACAATGGTATCAGAGCTTTTGTTCTAATCCAGCTTCCGCCATTAACATTCGCCCTGTGCATTTTTGCCCCATTAAAATTCCCCCCACCTGTACCCTGTTCCTAAAACCTCCCACCCATACCCTATTCCTAACCCCCGCAGTCGTACCCTATTCCTGTTCCTAACCCGTAACCCCCTCCCCTACAATATCTCTAACTTCTCCACTGCGCAGACAACACCACACAAAATCTCGTCTCGTCCCGTCCTTCCCATCCTTCGTGTTTGTCCCATCCAGTTCCCCAACCTTTGTCCAACGACCAGTCCCCCAACCTCTGCATTCCTTGACCACTCTGTCCCTTCCCAACAGTTTGTCCCGTCAACTCATACCTTTTCATTACCCCCGGTCTGACAACCACCTGTCTCCCCGTCCCCCCTATCTCCCGATACACCGTTTAAACATTTTTTCCAAACGTCATACCCCCCCCTCCTTGAGACTTTTCATAAATGAAATTAATATATTATAGTTATTATTAATATATATTATAATTATAATTATAATTATATATTAATTATATTAATATATTACAAATTATTTATATATATCTATATATATCTATATATAATCGCGAGGATGGTCAACAACGAAGAAATTAAGGCCGATGTGAAAAAATGTAGAGATGACGTCAACGGTGTAAGGTATCGACTTAACAATGTGCAAAAAATGAAAAAAGACATGAATGAAAAAATCAATAAATTACTCGAGTCTAAGAGAAAAATTGATTAGTTAATACAACAAGGTGAAAGATTATTGGCGCTCTCCGAAAACGATAAAAATGAAGCAAAAGGAAGACTTGATGAACATAATGAAAAAATTGAACAATTAACGGAACATGTCGAGGCCTTATTCGCATAGCCCTTAGCTTATCGAAGACCACCACTAAGTCCGGAAATACCAGAAATAAATTCATAAAATCAAGGAAACTAGAAAATTCTAGAGGAAATTGTTTCGAGAAATATGCACACACCCAGATTCCACGACAAAGATTACCAGAAATTTAAAAAGGAGTTACCAAAGTATGATGGAAAGGAACATAGAGGAGCAGTTGTTTGGATAAACAAAATGGATGGAATTTTTTAATCAAACTCCCTGCTAGGTGAATGAGAGAAGGTAATGACATCCTATAACAGTCTAGAAGGAGAAGATTATGATTGGTACCTTTGGTGGTCCAAAAAATGTGATTCTCGTTCCTTCCACTGGAATAATTTTACAACAACCCTACTTAAAATATTTCATGACAAAGAGGATGTTGATCTGTATAACAAGTTCGTGCATCTCAAACAGAAGGGAAACGTAAACGATTATACACATGAATGGGAGGTTCTCGCAACAACGCAATGCAAATTCACGGATGAGTAGCTCATCAAAATGTACATATGTGTCCTAAAATATTACATTCGTAGTGAAATTAAACTATGGAATCCTAAAACAATTGAGGATGCAAAACACACAACAAGGCTAATAGAACAGAAAAACAAGTTCAATAAAGCAACATTCACAACTCCAGAAAGGTTAAATAAATATTCAAACGATAGAACCAAGAAATACACTACAAAGAAACCTAACAAGTATTTACCACCTCATTTGAGGGAAGGTCAATCCATTCATCAAGACTCAATTAAAAAATGGGAAAGCAAATCTCGATATTGTGGAGACAAATGGTAATCTGGGAACAAATGCAACAATAAAAAATTATATTCTTGTAAAGCAGAGAAAGAATGAAGCACATCTCACTATGATTCAGATAATGAAAGTGAAGAGG
Source organism: Picea glauca (assembly GCA_000966675.3). Lineage (NCBI taxonomy): Eukaryota > Viridiplantae > Streptophyta > Pinopsida > Pinales > Pinaceae > Picea > Picea glauca. Next base: position 127,544 of record JZKD02S1650879.1, read on the forward strand.
AAGGTGAAGCCCCCAATACAGAAACCAATGAGGCCATGCCCAAGATATCCCTGGCTGCAATAACAGGAACAACACAACCACAAACATTAAAAATAAAAGGGCACATAAAAAAGTAAATTTTCACCATTCTAGTTGATACAGGGAGCATCCATAATTTCATAGATGTAAATATTGCAAATAATTTAAACCTATTCATATATCTAGCCGTGTATATAAGAGTAACGGTGGTAGATGGAAAAAAAATTGATGGCAGAGGAAAATTCCACAAGATCAAGATTCAAGTAGCAGATTACGAATTGGAATCTAGATTCTACAATGTACCCTTGGGAGGAGTAGACGTCGTCTGGGGAATTCAATGGTTACAAATGTTAGGGACTGTTGTGAGGGAAAGCCCCTTACGAACTAGCAAATAGGGTTATCTTATGCATGAAAATATGACCAAAAGAAATCTACTTTCGACCTTCGTCCCCTAAGTTAAACCCCATTTCTTTTCAGCAAATACATGGTTAGACCAACATACCTTGTTTCGAATGTTCGGTGTCAATCCTTCCTCCCACTTGATCACTTGTTAGCAGTCCTCCTTTCAAAGCTGACCTGTATGCAAAACAAGCAACAAACTACACATGCATTTTACCTATAGACTAATGGGTTAGAGATTCAAACATATATTTACTGTACTATGAAGAACTCATAAAGTGGGATGGGAAAAGCATTTATTTATTACTTTAAATGAATCAAATTACAAATGTCGAGACCAGCCACTGCTCCGCGAATCTTGATCCTGGGCTCCTCTTCAAATGTCCTCCAACTTCTTTCCTTTGTATCTCTTCTTGCACAAGGATGGCTAAAGGGTTGGGGCAATGGGAATATGCAATTGGGTAGAGTTTCTTTGCTAACTTTTTCCTCTTCCAAATGGGACCCCTACCCCTTCTTTTATAGGCTAGAAGGAGCTAGGTATTTGGATGAAACCTTGGCCATGCATGGCTGGGAGTTTCAGTTAAGTCACCCAAAGCTATGTGTTCCGTCGACAACTTTCCTTTTTTCGTGCTTTTGTCGGTCCATGCGGGCTGTTTTAGGTCAGCTAGCGTGTACAGGCATGTAGTAATGGAGTAGGGTGCGTGGGCCCTTATAAAAGAAGTTTTCTAAAGAGTTGTATCAGAAGTTCTTTGGCAAAGAAGGGATCTGAGATGGCCTGATGCCAGGTAAGCATGTATGGTGCAATTTATGGTTATAACAGATGCCCCCTAATGTGTGAGGTCAGAAGAGCATCTGGTGGCCGAAATACATTACCAATCTTTACTGATGTGCCAAACAATTGAGCCCAAGGATCAGGAACCGGGAGGCGTCATCTGCAAAATAACAAATGTCTCACCGAGGCGAGCATACCCATGCTTGGGATAAAATAGAATCATGGCTACCAATCAAATACATTATAGATCCATGTCATATAACTATATAAAGAGTAGCCGTGAACAATACATAGTGGAGCTACATCTTGAAATAAAAAAGATATACATATAGAGTATCCATCTTCTAGAAGCTGATACAGCCTGATGGCTGGAGATGAGGTCTTCAGAGCTCGAGAAACTACTTCAAAATCTTCAAAACTTAGGTAGGAGTGTAATATGAGTGTATGACTGCACTACCCAGAGGTCTTCGATGGATCGTCGGTCATGGACTTGATGATCAGACTGAAGGCTTCATTGATTTCGAATAAGGACTTGATTGGACATTCAGGATGGTCGGGTAAGAGGGTAAGAGACAAATTGCAGAGGGGCCGACTCAGGCTTGGTGACAAACTTCCCTTGGACAATAGCACAACAAATGATGAGACTTAGGCAACATGGCATTAATCATAAGTCTACGAAGCAGGAGACAACGCAAACTCTCCATATGTTTGGAAGGATAACCAAATGGCAGAGGACACAACTCTATATAGCGAGAACAACTTCCTAAGTTCGTACTACATCCCATAATTTGATGAACAAACGGACATATGTGCTTTATCTAAGGGCAATTCATTATGCTGCCAATAAAGAAAATACTTTTCCCTTCCTCTTTTTGGGGTATATATTTTTTTTTTTTGTCTTTTTCAATAATTTTGGGAAAAAGAATAAAGGAAAGTTACGTTACAATGGAGGAACGAGTGTTGAAAACATACAAGTTCAAGGCACAAGGACAAGACTGATGTTCTAGTATAATGATACTCGAGAAAAATCCTTCGGGGGCCAAGGGTGTTAAGACACAGAAGAAAACTATTACAAGGCTGGCGTATAAGGTATGCAAACACGGTTAACAAAACACACAATGGTAACGTCCTTCGATGTAAGTTTAAGGAGCCCAGAGAAGGTAAGCTCCGTGGTTTTTCATATTTAGAGAGTCTGAAAAACATAAAAGGAGACTCCATTGGGGTACCTTTTTTGAAGATAGTCTAGTCGGTTCGAAAAAGGGGTAAACTAGCACCGACAAGATGTCTATTCAAAACCATTTTAACGAGTATGATAAGGACAAGATCACTCGACCATTTTTTCATTTTTAAGGAGTCTGAAAAAAGCTTAACTATGGACTTCGTTAGGAATGTTCTTCTGGACCAGTTTAACGAGTGTGAAAGAATAAGGTCACTCGACGATCTTTTCAATTTTAGGGAGTCTAAAAAGAGCTTAACTATGGATTCCATGGGGGTTCCTTCTTCGTAAGTTTAGTCCCTCAAGCCCAAAAAAGGGATAAAATTATACCGGAGAGTACTCTTCTAAAGAATTGAAGTTCCATAGAGTATACCTTTGTTCGTACAGTTGATCGTCTGGACCGAAAAAGGGGTAAACTACCGCCGGATAGACGTGACTTCAAATATCAATTTAACGAGCGTGAAAGGCCACAAGATCACTCGACAATCTTTTCATGTTTAGAGGTTCTGAAAAGGGCTTAAAAGAAGACCCGTTATTTGTTGGGAGTCCTGAGGGTGAGGTCAAGAGCGAAGAAGAATCATGTAAATGAGGCTCAAACTTGTATTCAGGGAAAAATACAAGGACTCCCGAGCGTACAGTGTTTTAGAGACAACATGAATACCATAATGCAACCAGGATCTACCTAGGGAATCCATGTTCCGGTAAGCTCTACCACCAAGTTGCGAGACTTCTAAAGCAGATATGATGGTTTTGTGTCACAACCTGATGGGATCGATCCTGTGGCAAAGGAAAAAGACAACGAGATACAAAAGTTAGGGTAGAATCCTAACCTACATGCTCAAGTCGATCGTCATAAAAATTTTCCACGGACCGTCGAAAAATACTCAAAACTCAAAAAACATTGTTCCAATACCCGATCAAATCCCTCCTATGCAACTCCTGAATCAATCTAAATGGTTTTTGGTATAAAGAAAATGATAAGGGAGGCCAAAAAAGTGACAAAAAGAGGCCAAAAAGTCTATAAATAGAAGCTGGCAGCTCATTATCACCATTGCTGATTTGGAAATTGACTCTGGAGCCAAAAGACCCCCTTTGTCAAAAGCAGTGATTCTAGGAGCTACAGTGGACGAAACAAACTTCTATCTAGACCAAGTAAGTACAAACTCCCTTATCTTGCATTTTATGTCTTTATTTGTGCATTGGGTTTCATTTTTTAGGGGGGCGTCGACCTTTAAAAGGTCGGCCCTAGGTCCATGTGGGCTATCTCTCGACATGCCGCATGTACATTCGGGCAGAGTAAACTCTGCATGCATGTACACATGACTATCACAATTATAGCATGTGTGGACCCCCTTATGGAATGAAAAAGGCATAAAAAGAAAGGGTTAACCCTCCTGAACCTTAGTGTTTTCCAGGATGTATGTCCATTGGAGAGAAAGAGAGCATGAAGAGGCGAATGAGTTGGTCAGGGAAGACCCCAATGCTGTGGCTACTTTGATGCAGTGTGGGTTACTCAAGTTTTTTCTATGTCCTTTCATACAGGCACAACCTAGGCTACTGAATGCCTTGGTTGACTACTGGCATCCGGATGCAGAGGCATTCATGTTAGAGGGGCAGTCACTGGTGCCCACAGTCGAGGACATTTACTTTTTGACTAGCCTCTCCAGGAGAGGGGAACCAGTCAATTTTCGGACTTTTCCTGCAGGGTCGCATAACATAGCGGAATTGATAGGCCTATATGTTGTGGGGTATTCTACCCTACGGACTAATAATCTAGGGCTCTAAGCTTATACGCAGATCATGACCCTCAAGACTTAACTTTTAACCTTCTACCCGAATCTGAAACCCCATTTTTTCACATACACACAAGAGAAGAATAAACCAACCTTTTTCCGATGGCTGAAGTAGATCCTCCGTTGAGCTTCTTGTCCTTTTGCTACTGCTGCTCCTTCCACAAAGCTTCCTGCAATCAAGACAATACTATGCATGCATGCTACTGATCTATTATAGGGTTAGAGATAAAACACAAATCAAATAACATAGACAAGACTCATGTATTCAGGACGGGAAAAGTATCTTTTTCATTAACTTCAATATAAACCAACTTACAATGATTTTTGAGGCCGGTCACCGTTCCACGATCCTGATCCTGGGCTCTTCCTCTTCTTTTTGTCCTCCAACTGCTGCTTCTTGAGTTTCTCCTAAAGCTTGAG
>JZKD02S1650890.1:30837-41521 GCA_000966675.3 Picea glauca
ATTTATACTATTTTCGTATTTCAATAACAAATATCTTATCAGAAACATAATATGGAAAATATGAGGGTTTATCACAAGAGAAATAGAGCTTTATAACACTAAAATTCCCCATGTCTTCAAAACTTACTCTCTTATCTAAAAAGAAAGTTGTTTCTATGGAAAATCTACATGTACTTGGTCCATGAATAAGTTTTTTAAAAGAAGAAATGAATGCATTGTTCACTTCATAGAAGTGGTAGGTGGCATTCTATTTCCAAAGAGTGGGATACCACATTTGAATAGGGTCGAGTTTACAATTGACCCTCTTAGCCAAAATAAATCCTTTGAAAATGTGATAGTACGTAATTACAAAATCAAGTATGAGGACATGTAAAACTTTTTATTCTTTGTGAAACTTCCCAACTAAAAAGATAAATCGTTTAAGATAATCCTTTCCCAGTCAAATATTGTGTTTTCATGAATTGAAAAGTACAATATATATAGAGTGGTCCTAGGAACAGTAATCATAGACTCTTGTTTGGATACTCTAGTGAATAACCACGCCATTTCCAATTATTTATTTTTCAATGAACTCACTTGAATGTTTTAAAGGTCATCTGGAGAAATTGTTGGGTCTTCGAGATAATATTGTAGAAGCTCAAATCTTCCATTCTTTGTCTTCAAGAAGTCCTCAGCTTTAGTTCTTTTGAAATTCAGCGTCAGCTCTGGGAGCTTGAGAATCCTCTTAAAAGCTGAAGGGGCTAAAGAAATAGGTGATTCCCCTTGTAACTAAATAATTCTCTTATTCTTTTCAAATTTTTCAATGCACCACGAAATCAACTCCTTGAAATTGTAGAGTTTTGGAACATCCTGCCAATGCAATTCTTGACGTGTAAATATTTTTTGAACTCTTCTCTAGAATTGGTAATGAAGAGTAATATATGTATGCATGTGAACACTGAGATATTTGGTCTTCTCATCCAATTAGGTTGATAGTATCTCAACGTAACTGTTCCTTTATTCGGGTTGCCATACTTAATCAAGGTGGTAGATCAATGTATAGATCCTTTCAAAATTTTATTATTGAAATTGACATGTTTATCTTAATGCGCTCCTAGGATATTGAATCAAGAATCATTAATGCAAATTAATATTAAAATTAATGAGGAGTTGTCTCGAAAAGATCTACATTATTTTCGCTTTCAAAATTTTTATGTTTAGATACCTCTTTACATATATTCATGGCTTCACCCAATGTATCACCATTTGTTTTGTCAAACATATGTTGTGTTTGTTTCGTCACTTGGGTGAGCAAAAAAAGGGCACTTGCATGCCTAGTTGGGCCTGCTAGGCAAGACAAAGGTTAGTGCATGAGTTAAACAAGTCAAGCACATGAAATAAAAAAGTAAACAAACTAAAAATAACTAAGGAAATAAAACTAGAATGTATAAGAAACTTTTAGAACTATAAACAATAAATCAATGACCAAGATTATTCCACCAATGGATAAAAATATTAGTTGGAAAAACACCATAGATAAATGAGGAGTTATGAATCCCCTCTTCCTCCTTGGGAGGTCTCTTGAGTTACCTAATGGAGAGATCGTATTACAATGGTAAAAAAGAAAGCAAATGATGAAGAAATCAATGCTTTTTCCCTCAAGAGGTGAGTGGACTGGCCTATTGGAATGTTGCTAGAATTCTCCAAGGAGAAAAGAGGATTCTCAAGGGAGGATTGAGGTAGCATAACAATAATATGGAAATCTTAATTTATTAGTGCACCCATGGCCTCCATTTATAGCATTTCTTCAAGGAAATATTCAACTGGTTCTTAGTGTGAACAAGGGGCCCTTTAGGTAAGCCTTTGGTCGTTGACCAACCCCCTATTCAAATTTCCATGAGATCTTAAGGTCAAATCAAGTTGGGATATGGTCCATAAGTGGTTGAGGGGCCGACAAGAACCATAAATGCGTCGTTGACAGGAGTTCACGGATTTTCTCATACACAGACGCAAATATGGCACATTGTGTGCTCTACGGGCTTCTTTGTCTCGTGCATTGTGTGCACGCTTCCTTTAGTGAGTTAGCGCATGTCAGTTTTTTGCCCAATTGTATAGTTTTTGCCTCTTAGAAATGCATTTTGGTGTTGCACGTGAACTAATAGTTGTTTGGAATTACTGTATTTCTGTAATCATTTGTGTGCAATGTTGCGGATGAAATTTCAGTGATAACAGATGCCTTCTGATGTGTGAGGTTAGGAGCATATGTATAGCTGAAATACATCAATGTTTCTTCTACTGAGAGTGCCATTGTAATGAAGAGTGTTGAGAGCAACTGCAAGAGCGATCTGTTGGAGGGAGAGGGGAAACTGTGGGAACCAAATCTTTCTCTGGGGAGAAAACGAAAATCTGTATACAACGAGGTGGGTATGCCCCATGCTCGTGTCATGTAACTCAAAATGTCAAATAGGAACTAAAGTTGTTTGTTGATGTAGATAACTGCAGCGCCCTCCGAGGCAGTTTGATAATGGAAGATGACAATTTTGAATGATGAACATACTCTGAAAAGAGGCAAGGACACCTGTAAGAAGCATCGATGACTCGTAGGCATTGATGGCCTAACAAAATCAGAGGTCGTCGGCTGGTATAAAAATAACTTCAATAGTCGCATAGTAAGACCCATCGTAACATGAGATTTTGTTGAATTCAAATGTTATTGGGGTCAATGGAAGCAGAGAGAAATGATGGTTCTCTCTGTGTCGTTCGAGACTCCTCATTTTAAAGGTAATTAGAGTCAAGATACTATCGCCCTTCTGGAAACTATGTCAATGTCGACATAAAAGGGAGACGCGACTCCAAGAAGCAAAGGGATTCATGAAATCTACGAGATAAGATCAGGAATTGATAGGGAACATGAATGAATTCAAGGTGAGACTCAAGACTGCCCTTGGTTGGGGGTCTATTTGAAGGATGAGTGGCAGTAACCGTAAAACTTGTATCTAGTGTCAGGGGGACAACTATACATGGGGTTAAATTGTGCTAGAGGCGTGACAAAGTGGACAAACTCAAAGATCAGGGGTACATGGAGTTTGGGATACTCGAGGTTTATGAACAATGTCTAAATGAGAAAAGGAGAGTGGATTCCCCAACCAAGGGCGACATGGGTTGCATTTCCAGGAAAATAAGGTCATCAAGGGTGATGACAAAAATCTTAAGTAAATGTTGGAAACATAGGATTTTTACAATTACCAAATAAATAAAGAATAATTTGGGATGAGTGTACATATGCAAAAATGGGTGCCTTAGTGCAAGGTGGCTTGGCCTGTGAGGGAACAAGTGGCGAAGAGAACTAGTGGAGGGTGGGGGCCCCATGGGTGGGTTTTTGTATGAGGGAAATGAATGGAGGAAAATCTACAGATGGGAAAACTGATTGTGGATGAAATGGAGTGTTAATGATACTGCGGAGGTGCAATCAAATAGAATCATGAGGAGATAACCTGGGAGTCCATTGGGAAAGCTAGCAACATGATGAGAAGAAGTATGTGGATTATTATTGGAAGTGCATGAGACTATCGAGACTCCCATCCCTAGGGGGTTTTAGCAACATGAGTGTCAAATTTCCAAGGGGAACTATGAATGGAACAACTCATGTGGGGGAGAGTACTACCGGGTGACAATACAAAAATGCAGCAGAAGTGACAATACTGTAGATCTGGATGTAGGGATCCTAAAGGTGAATTTCAGAGGGTGTGACTAGGAGATGCAATTGGTATTCAGAGGGAATGATTACATGCTAGTGTCAAACATATACCTGAAGAGGTTATGCTGCTTGTGATGACCAAGTACCTTCACACATAAAAATCAAATACCTGGCGTGAACAATATCTAAAGATAAAGAACATATAACATCTTATTTGATAATTTTGAACATGAGCAAGCGTACATGGATGTGATGTGAGAAAAATGCTCCCCAGGGGTCGAGTATGGGTGGTGACCCGAGGAATGTGACTGTGTATATGGTGGGACCCTAATCTTGTGGTTGAAGACGGATCGGGAAATAGAGGCTTTGGGGGCACCATGAGTGTCGGTTTTGTTTTTTGTATTTATATAGGCTTGCGAGCCCATTTTTTACAAGGTAGTTGATACCCGTTTTGTATAGGGTAGGGGGTACCCATCTTGTATATGTATATGTTGTATCACTGGGAATCACTGGCCTACGGGCGATGTATATGTTGTATTTTTATAAACAATTTATGGCACTTTGACCGATATATATATATATATATGGATACATCTTTTTGATCATTGTGATGTTTATATGTGTTCATATGTGTGATGGTTTATGATGTCTGATCTATATGTTGTGATCGATGTTTGATGAGTTATGTATATGCATTGATGTCTTGATGTGATAAATGTCAATCTAATACTAGGTTAGCCATGTTATCTTCTATTTGATTAAATTTTTGTGGAATATGTGTAAATGTACTTGAATCAAATTTTCGAGATAAGAGTCTAACTTGCAGGTATTTGCAAAAGAGGCAAGGATTGCGGACAAGGTATACATTGTTGAGCTGCAGGACGACAAGCTGGGAATCTAAAAACATGCTAAGGTGGTGAATGTGACTAGCCTTGGTAAGGAGACCAATGACGATTATGTATTTTTCTTGGTTGTTGGTGGTTGAGCCCAAACATATACCATTGGAGTGGAGTAGTTCATGTGAGGGGGTATAGAGGGCCCAAGTGGCCAAAGAAAAATTTTGTGTCCAGTGACTAGCATCGTCATCATAACTGATGTGGTAGGATGATGGAGGATGCATCTATCAATAACACGAATGGTGGATCAGACATGAGGAGTCGAGGTGAAAAAACAAGACTAAAATTGTACAATTGTGTACAAAGAAAAGCCTAGGGTAGAATGACTACGCTTAGGCATAAAACTTCTTTAAGTACAACCTGTTGACATGTTCTTTGAGAGGATATCCTTCTAGAGAGGCCAGGATGTATGTGCCTTTAGTGATACAGTGTTGGACAATGTAGGGTCCATGCCATAATGATTCGAATTTCCCATGACCTAGAGTATTGTGGGCAATATCGTAGGCTAGGAAGAGATCTCCTTCGTTAAACGAGTGAAGATTGACATGGTGGTCAAAGGTGGATTTGGACCATTTTTTAGCTGCCTCATTGTTCTGTAATGAAGACTGATGATATTCATCCAGCGACTCTAAGGTTAGCAAGAGTTGCTCCATTGGAGCAATGTCAGGTAACATCTCGATGGCAGTGCGTAACGTGTGAATTTCTCACTCGATGGGGAGGGTGGCTTCGATTCCATGGATGATATGAAACGGTGTAAAACCAGTGGAAGTTTTGACTGTCGTGCGATAAGCCCATAATGTTGAAAACAACATATGATTCTATTTGGTCTTATGTTTGTTGATGGTACATTGCAACATGGTTTTGAGGACTTTGTTGACAGCCTCAACCTGTCTGTTGGATTGAGGGTAGTATGGGGAGGAAAACTCATGGGAGAAGCCTAATTTTGAGGAGAGTTCGACGAAGATCTTGTTCTCAAAGTGCTTACTATGATTAAAGACTAATTGTAGTGGAATTTTGAAATGGGTAATGACGTGGTTGAAGAAGAAACGCAATGTTGTGTTAGTGGTATTGTTGAAGGTAGGCATGGCTTCATCCCATTTTGTAAAGTAATTGACTGCAATGACGATGTACTTGTGTCCATTACTAGATGGAGGATTGCAAGTCATGAAGTCTATGCCCCATTTGCAAAATGGGATAGCAGTGATGATTGTATGTAGAAGAGAAGGTGGTGCTCGTGCTTTGTTTGCATAGAGCTGGCATTTGTCAAATCTCTTAACAGTGTGGATCCAGTCATGAAATAGTGTGGGCTAGAAGTATCCTACTCAAATTATTTTTTGGGCGGTGGACATACCTGAGACGTGGTCATCACACGCATTGATATGGAAATTGTTCAAGACTATGTATGCTTCGTCGAGGGTCAGACATCAGCGGAGTATGGTGTCGACCCCATGTCAGTACAAGACATTATCGATGAGGAGGTATCAAGGGGCATGATGTCATATATGTCAACAATCATTTCGAGAGAGATGAGACCCAAACTTCTATGTCCGAAGGTAGACAAGGAGGTCACCATACCAGGGGTCGTCCAAGGGGATTAAGATGAGGTGTTCGTCAGGAAAATATGTATTGACAGGTGAACCTTTAGCGTCTGAGGGAAATGTCATAATGATTTCAGTGAGAATGAGTTCTTTCTTTCTTTTGGGAGTTGAGAACTCTAGGTCGTATTCCTAAAGGATGATGATCCATCAAGAAAATTTTCCATTAATCTGTTGTCGACTAAGCAAGTACTGCATGGGGTTAGAATCTGCCACGACTTTGGTAGTGTGAAGTAGGATATAGTGACACATTTTTTGAACTGCGGGGAAAACTGGGAAGGATAGTTTCTCATCATGATTGTACTTCAGGGGTGGTCCTAAAATATTTTTGTTAATGTAGTAAATAACATGCTCTCATCCATCATCCCCTAGTTGGACAAGGACTCCTTCTACTAATATGGTTGAGGCTGATAAGTAGAGGATGTAATCGCGATCATAGTATGGAGGACTAATCAAAGGGGCATTGGATAGTGTCTCTTTTAAATCATAAAAATAAGTTGGGAATGTTCATCCCATCGAAATGGGATATCATGACGCAGTAAGCGAAGAAAACCATGCACACGAGTGGCGTAATCTGGGACAAAGCATTGTAAAAATTTGGCTTTTCCTTGTAGGCTCTGCAATTGGTGCAAATTCCTAGGTGGTGGAATTTTTGTGATAGCTTGGACCTTGAGGGGGTCTACTATGATGCTGTGTTGGGAAACAATGAACCCAAGGAGGCATCTGGCAGTGATGCAAAACACACACTTGAGAGGGTTCAAGCGGATATTGTATTGGCGACATCGTTGAAAGACAACGCTTAAGTCGTCTAAATGTTGAGTTCATTTCCTAGATCGAGCAGTGCGGTCATCCAAGTAGGCGAGAATGATGCAAGCAAGATCATGGAAAACATAATTAATGGCTCATTGAAATGTCATGCCTGTGTTTTTTAGTCCAAAAGGCACGACATGATAAGAAAAAGTACCCCATGGGGTATTAAAAGTGGTTTTATATTGATCTGTTGGATGGATTTGGATTTGATTGTAGCCTGAGAACCCATCCATGAACGATAAGGCATCGTGGTCAGCACAGTCATCGATAATTTGGCCCTGAAAAGGCACAACACGATAAGAAAAATTACCCCATGGGGTATTAAAAGTGGTTTTATACTGATCTGCTGGATGGATTTGGATTTGATTGTAGCCTGAGAACCCATCCATGAACGACAAGGCCTTGTGTCTGGCACAATCATCGATAATTTGGTCAATGAAAGGGGTTGGAAAGTTGTCTTTGGGACAAGCATGGTTGAGATCATGAAAATTTGTGCAGATGGGAATAGTGCCTTGTTTTTTGTTAACGGGGACCGGTTTGGAAACCCATGAGGTATACACAATGGGGTAAATGAATCGAGCGGCGCATAATTTGTCAATTTTGGCTTTGATAGCCACATCTTTGGATGGGTGAATTGGGTGATGCGTTTGATGGACTGGGGAAACATCAGGCCATGTGTCGATGCGATGTTCGACTATAGAAGGATCGAGGTCAGGCATGTCTGTATATGACCAGGAAAAAATATCTCGGTATTCCTCAAAGAGAGCGTTGTAAGTTGTGAGTTCTTCAGGGGGGCATGTGGTGTCAATGGTGATTTCCTCTATGATTCTCGGTTTGATGGAAATGTCAATTTTGACAGTGGTGGAAATGTTTCCCATGTTTCCTTCCTCAAAATCATCTAGGGTAGGGATAGGGTTGTTGAACCAATCTATATGACCTAGTGGAATAAAATCCTTGGTTTTGATTGCGCATATGGAGGCTTGTCTAGGAAGGTCAAAGGCTTCCTGTGAGAGAAAAAGTGCTCTGTGATGGAGCTCATTCCATGGGCAATCGGGGGTAGTGAGTTCCTCTAGGATATCTTCGTCGCAATGGAAAATGCGAGAATACAGGGGATCTGTGGAGGTGACATGGTTGATTTTCATAGTGTAATTTTCCTCAAGTGGCGAAGATGTAGAGGGGACATTGCAACTATGTTACAATGGCTCGCTTGTCATAAACCAAATGTCTAGACACTATGGGGGATAAACTATGGTAGGGGGTAATATTTTCTGTGGGAAATGAACCGAAGAATTGGGAGGATTTGGGGGAATATCCTCAGAGAGTCTATCCATGAACCATGGAGGGGTGGGAAGTGACTCAGGTTCGGTGGAGGAGATATGGACAGTGTCTGGAGAAGATATAGGGGGATTAACTTGCGTCACATGAGGTAAGGTGGTTGAATGATTTTGAATAAGGGTTAATTGATGACGCTTGTATTCAACAATCAAAGGACACTAGTGCGTGAAATGAGAAAGTGAGTCACAAAGAGAGCAAGGGAACCTCATCCATTCGGGGACTGAGGTAGAGACATAATCGATTTTGGTAACATTGGTACCCAAAAGTGGTGGTGGAGAGGGATCTTTCTAAAATGTTTGGCATAATGTCGTTAGCGTTTGGAAAAACTGAGGTAGAGTTGGGCAATGATGAGTGTAGTGGCCATATTCTGGACAGATGGAACAAGTGAATTTGGTTCACAACCCTTTACTACATGTAGTGGGGGATGTTGTTGTATTACTATATGTGCTTGGTGAAGTAGTGAGTGATGTGGTTTCTCGAGGAAGTTGGATCAGATTGCATAACTCGAGAAGAGAAGGGAATCTATTATTGGGGTGTCCCTCTCTTTCGTAGAGTGCACAAGGAGGTTAAAATCGGGGAGAAAGTGGAGTGGTGGGCTCTTTCTTATTTCATCTTCCCCCAACTATTGCAGTGGTGCTGGAAATTGGGGGTGAGGGTGGTGTGGCCAGATTTAGTACTGAAATCTTCATCGAGATTCCCTCTGGCTAAGGAGGGAGAGATGGTTGAGGAACCATCGTGGGTGGGTGTAGATACCAGATAGGGATGGCGAGTACCATGTTGGGAAGGGTAAGCGTTGCAGCTACCTAAAAGGATTGTACTTCCAGTGGGGGTAGAAGAAGGGTATTTGAGTGATGGCTTGGGGGATTGTCTCCCAAACTAGGATTTTCCCCTGGGAGAGGGGGAAATTGGGGATAACTGGTGTAGTAGGGTTCTCAGGCAAAACCTTGAGGTAAAATTTCTTCAACTGGTGGGATGTTGAGGTGAGGAGAGGCCTAAGTGGGAGGGATGGTGTCTCTAATGTTATTTCCATAAGAAGATATGACACACACTTGTGTTGAAGGGTGTATGAGAGGTGGTGCTCCATGGCATTCCCCCATTAAGGATGGGTCCTTGAAAATTATGGGGCCCATGTCAATGAGTGGATAAGCATCAGAACTAGTGGGAACAAGAGGCAAGATGTTATCTATGTTGGAAAAATGTTTAGGATCATAATGTGTAATTTGGTCGATGGTGACGATTTTCCCGTTGTGTGGGAAAATCATCGTTCGAAACATAGAAGAGGTCACTGCCTTCATAGCGTACATGTAGCTATGTCCAAACAAGATATTGTAATCGATTGGGGTGTCAATAACCTCAATGTCGATGAGGATGTTTTTTCCCCTGAGTTCAACGGGGACATTTTGAAAGATCCCTTCAGGGGATGATGGTCAACCATTATAAGCTCTTAACGTGATGGTGTATGGTATAAGCTCAGGGGAGCCAAGTTTTTTCCATGAAATTTTGGACATGATGCATTTGGATGCACCTTCATCAATGATACAGCGATGAACCTTGATGTTCTGAATCTTGACTGGTATCTAGAAAGATACCAGGGTGGGGAGATGAGGTTCTCTACTATCTAGATCAAATGTAATGAGTCTAGTATTAGTTGGGTTGACTGCCCCTAAGGTGGAAAGTGAGGATTTTTGTTGAGTGGGACAGGTTTGGAGGACCTCCAATACAAACATGGCTGCAAGAGACTGCGCCAAGTCATCGACTAGATTGTAATTGTGTGAGGACCTAGCCTGAGGGTTGTTAACATTTCATCATAATGGAATGTGAGGGATACGAATGGGGGGTTCAATGTTAGGGCATGGAATCATCAAGGGTTATCTATATGTAGCTGGAGTTTCTTTTTAAATGGTGGGAGTATATTCAAGGGTGTGTTGTATTGATGACCACGCATTTGCAGAAGAATTTGTTCTTCGCTGGTGAGGAGGATATTGTGATATGTCGGGTTTCTAGGGTGAATGGGCCTTGGATTTTGATATTGTCCCATTTGTGGTGGGGAAGGGTGTACCTCTTGTTGGGTATTCATCACACCTTGGTGTGGAATAGTATTTTGCAACACTGTCAGGGGTGGTTGTTGCAAATACTTTTTTGGGACCTGATGAGGGGTAGGCGGCGCTAGAGGACGTGGTGTGCTCATGGATTCTTTAATCCATTTGAAATCGGTAATTTGGGGGAAATGGTGAATGTAATTTTCATGCTCCCCCACAAGAGTGCAAGGGAAGTTCGTTCGGAGGTTTATGTTGTTGTTCCTCCCTTGGCGTTTGTTGTTATTGTCCCATTGGGGGTTCTAGTTACCCTGATTCTGGTTGCCCCCAGCAGGT
>JZKD02S1650890.1:42488-55847 GCA_000966675.3 Picea glauca
CTCACCCTATGCAATCTTGCACAGAAGGCCTTTTTCCATTTCCCCATGTAGACTTATCATCCCTGTTTGTAAAATCTAGAGCCAAAAATACATATTTTTCCACATGTATGTATATCGCCTACTATATAGCATGTGTATACACAGGTTGCACCACTACAACCTACGTACATCAAGATTTGTGCCAGAAAATGAAAATTAATGTCGGGTTTCCATGTCATGACAGGAGATCTATGATCCTTGGCCTTCCATATATTGGAAACTTTCCGACTCGAAACTTCAGTTCCATTTTGAAGGCTATAAATGGGCCAATTCTGAGCTATGGAAAAGGAGGAGAAAGAATTCAACTTTGAGAGAAAATCTACTCTGGAGAAATTATTTACTTCATATTGAGTCTACATCCCTTTGTCCTTTAAGTCTGAACATAGTGTTCAACCCCCAAGCTCTTCCCTTATTGATTGAGAACCTCATTGTTTCTCTTTTATGAGCTTGCCTTTGGTGGAGAATTGAAGTGGTGGAGACCCAGCTGGAAGGAACTTAGTTTCTTAGTTTTGAACCGTGCCGACACAGAATTCTGTAACATTTTCACTTATGTTGATCATATATTAATAGAAATATTGTTTTCCCCTCCAATTGATATCTTGTGAATATTTGAATTATTATTCCATGGGTGTATTTTTCATGTTTATTAATGGATTATGTTATTGAATGTGCTAGCATCATTTATTATCACCATATGCTTTCTTTGCTTGGTTGTTGAGGACTAGTTGCAGGTATATTGCTTTGGGTCAAGTGATCAACAGTGGACTTCATCGAACGTCTAGACGAGGTAGGCCTTTTATCTTGTCTTGCTAGCATATTTGTTTTCATAGAATACTTGAGAAAAGAGTTGATTTCTACAGTGATTTCAGTCTGTTGTGGTTTTCCCTAACTATAGAGAGATTTTTCTCGTAACAGAATTGGTGACCATACTGGGGATTGAATCTTATTTCTTAGAGTTTGGAGTACTTTTCTCCTTAGCTTGATCTCATTCCTATCGTTTTTCTTGTCATCTCATTGCTTGACAGCCTCTATTCACTGTGAGTTTGAGTTTTCATCCTTCTCCCTTGCTTGGCCTTGTTTTTTGAAACATATATGCACTATTTGCCTTGACAGTTGCGTACATACATAGGTTGTCCCTCTGCAAGCTATATACATATGCTTTGATTTCCTAAACAGTCATGTACATCATCTTTCCTTACTTGTTTTCTAGATCTGGTGGTTGCTATGTGGGATTTGATGTTTGTTGAGTCTTCTTGGGTCTCTGTAGTGCCTGTTAAGTGCTTTTGGGATAACAGGAAACCTGTCTTTGGTTGAATTTTTGGGCGGGGTATTTCTCATCATATTTTCATTTCGATTGTCCTTGTATATTGGGTTGGGTGTTTTGTTGCTTGGTATCCTGATTGATCTATCTCTTTCTATACACAGTAGAATTTATATATCAAGTTCCTTTTCAGTCCATGCATTTTCATTTTTATTATATTGAAATACAAAAATATTAGGCATTTTGCATTGCCTGGCATTTTGGTCTTTTGAGTCCTTGTCATTAGCTTAGTGCATTTAATCAAAGATTGCATTTTTACTTCAAAATTGCATAGTTGAAATTGAAAATTGCATTGGTTTTTAGAAGCATATCATTCATTGAAAGTTGAAGTTAGGACTTTGCATTATTTTCATATTTACTTTTCTTGCAGAGTCATAACATCATGAGTTTCACTACCATACCTTTTTGAGTAATCACAGACACTAAAATTAACGCTATAATTTAAAATTGATTAGTCATGATTTTATTTTCTAGGGTACACAAACTAGCTTAGGATTTAGTGCCTTGGAATAGGATTTTGTGAGTAAACTTCTAGAAGACAATTAAACCAACATATGTGTCTAAGAAAGGGAGTGGAGAAATCCATTATATAATTGGTAATATCAGGAGGCTCCACTCACACCGAAGTTAATCACAAGGTCACGCAAGGTTGGTTGAAGGGATATCCCCCCAATACTTTCTTAGCCTCAGAGATATTTCTGGGGGTTTATTCGTATCTGGGGATCTTGCTAGTGCATTTACCTATGTGAGAGGTGGTACTTTCAAGATTTATGGATTTGTTTCCCTGCCCATATGGTGGACCTAACTTACGATTGCTCGCTTGTGCATCAGATATACATTGGTTTATTAGTTGCTTGACTTAGGTGCCACATAGGTTACTTGCAGGGGTTATTCTGTAGGTACCCTAGGTCAGATAAGGGTCAGATAGCACACAACCTTTATGGAGAATTAACTCTCTAGGGGGATCTAACCAACTAGTTGTTAAGCCCACAAGGGCCCTTATAACTGATTTTGTTACCTATGATATTTAGCAGGGAGTCTCATGCCCCTCTTGGGTGAGAAATACCTTCTTTAGGGAGGGAGGCCACTTTCATCCACTTTACCCCGTTTGTGTGCATATTGGTCATTTAACTTTTGGTGTGCTCATTGATTACCAGTTGGCCTTAGGATTTATTTTTTGTCTTTAGAGTCTTAAGTCATCGTGGAGCCAATCTAGCATCCCTGTCGGTCCAGTCGCTTGTTATAGTTACCACCGGATTTCGAGTCTTTTCCTTCTAAAAGGCGTAGAGTTATTAGGCATGGTACACACACCTCCACTGTTCAGACTTGTGATTCTACAAGGATGAGTAATGGGCTGAGTCTTCAGAACACTGGGAGCCCTTCGAATCCTACACCCACTATAGTTAATGGCACCCCTTTGACTCCTACAACCACAATGGTTGTAGTGTCGGGGGCACCTATCATTAATATGGCTAGGCATATAGTGAATGGTCAATCTACCGACTTGAACCCTTTTGGGTCTCTTGGTCACTCACCGGGCTATAATGTTCAGTCCATCCCTATGGCCTCTAGTCCTTTTTCCTATGGTATGTCAAAATTTACTTCACATTTTTCGAACGCCATCCCAGTTGTTGGCCCTAATGCTATCATTGAGCTTGGGCGCACTACACCTCCTTACACTCCATTTTCGTTCTATGGTTCTCAAATCCCTCAAATGAATCCTAATATGGGATGCATTCCTACTTTTAACCTCGGGTCTAATCCTCTTTCTTCTAGGTGGAACAACCAACCTGGCGGACAAGCTTTTGCTCAATTTTCATCCTACACCCCTACCTCCTCGATGTTAATTCCAACCAATACGTTTGGCATGATGAATCCACCTTTATCCTCTGGATTCACACCTGGAGGAGGTCATTTTCATGCTTTGGGCAACCACCAACCCAGATCCAATCTGGCTGGGGTAAATTTTTATAACCTCCAATAGAGAATTCCTACTGGAATGATGCCCAACCAACCTTGCATGAATCAGCTCAAAGGAGGGCCTTATAATCCTAGATAGGGCCATGGTACTTACCAGAACCCTGGATGGGATGCAATTCCTCAAACACAACCTTTCTAGGGAGCTTGGGGCCAGATGTCGCAACCCCGTCTCCCTTTTTTTTCCACACTTAATCTTCCAGACTTGTCTAAGTTTATGAATGACCTTGTGAGTCATGATCCTACATGGCCCCCCGTCCCCACCAAGATTCCTTCGAACATTCTGAATTTCAGAGGTAAGAATGGTGAGAATCTTGGTGATCACATTACTACCTTTCACCTATGGTGCTCCTCAAATTCCCTTAATGACAATTCTATCCGGTTAAGATTATTTCAACGCACCCTCATTAGGGTCACTGCAAAATGGTATATCGACCTACCTAGGGAGGCATATGGGACTTTTAATTAGTTGGTGTTGGTCTTCCTTAACCACTTCCAATTGTCGGTTCGTTACGATGTTGGCCTAGAACTTCTGTCAAATTTAAGCCAGGACACCGCCACTCATATCTTGAATCATATCCAGGAGTGGAGTAGATGGAAGAGGTTGATTAAAATCTCCATACCCCTAACCTTTCTTTTAGAATGGTTCCTTAAGTATTTACACCCTCCTATATCAAAGGATGTTGCTACATCCGGGGTTACCACTGAGGAAGAAGCGATCTTTAAAGCCCGATAGTTAGACCTGATATATGCTTAGTCTAGGATGTTATACCACATTCTTCTGGATGCACCATGGTCAACTTATGACCCTAGACAAAAGAATGAACCTCATGCCGATGGCATTATAGGCTCCACCAATGTAAATCCATGGACTCGGTGACAAACCATTTGAAAGAGTTGTCTCTAAACCAGTCTATAGGAGGGCCAGCTTCATTTGTGCCTTCCAATCCCACTAAGTCGGAGGATGTGCATTCTGTGCAATTGTCGGCCAACCCAAATGGTAACTAGCAACCAGGCAGGAATAAGAATAAATGACGTAATAATCATAAGGGTGGGAAAAATGGTAATAAACCCAAGGACAATGGTAATAATGAGAAAATGAATAATAATGTTGGAGAGGGAAAACGAGAAAGACATAAGGTGAAATTTCCCTGTAATCTTTGTACAAACAATCACCTTACCCATTTATGCCCCAAACTTGTGGAAGCTGGGAGGCTATTATCTCTACCGCCCGTCGTGTTGATGAATCATTTTCCACATAACTAGCACATGGACATGAGTCCCTCAAATGCCAGAAATGCAGCTGGTGGGAGTCAAAACTAGTCGTTGCAAGACGACGACCGTTTGTGTATCAATATGGTCAATGCGAAAATTAATTTAGCCACTCGATCTCGAGATTATAGCTCTTCACAAGCTATTCCTGGTCTAGAATCTCCTCCTCCTCCTCTGGAGATGAATTTATAGATTGAAAAATGAGAGCCACCACCTCGTATTCTGAAAGGAGTACTCAAGCGCTCTACCTAGGTCAAACCCCTTGTGCGATGTCAGCTTTGGAGGTACTCCAAACATGTCCTTCACAGAGGAATGCCTTACTATCTGTGTTAGAATCTCTAGAACCCAATGGCTCAAAAGTTATCAAGTTTGATGTCACAGATGTGAAGCCTTGCTTGCCTTACCATGTGGCATTCCAAATCCACGTGGAGTAGTCAAAGTATACCATCAAATGTGCGGTTTTTGATGAAGGTGTTGCTACATGTGTGATGTCCCTAATATGCTGGAAAGATCTCGGTTCTCCAACTCTTTCTAATTCATTGAACATGTTGACTGCTTTTGACGGTCGTTCCTTCCGCCCTCACGGTATTATTCCTGCATTTCTGGTCCAGTTAGGTGAGAAGACGGTAGAGGTCAAGGTCAAGGTAGTTGATGTGCCTCTTGATTATAACTTGTTACTAGGGTGCAATTGGACCTATGTTATGGTCATTTTCATATCGCTTATCTTCCATACTCTTTTTTTTCCTCATGTAGGGAAGATCATTATGATTGACCAGTTATCCTTTAGGTACTCTATTCACAATGCATCTGTTGGACCGTCGATCCCTGTGATTGACAATTCTTATCCGGCAACTGAGAATATCAGTGGTGGAATGTATTCTTCCCTTATGGGTACTTTTGACTTCACGTCATCGAGTCATCATGTTTACGCCATGACCAGTAGGCTCGTTTCGACAAGGAGGTCCATTCCTTTCCGAACTTCCTATTTTAGTGATCTGTGGACCCTACCTTCCCCGACTTCATCTTGTGAAGTTCAATCACATGCTAGAATGGACATGCCACTATCAACAGTGGAGATTGTGTATCAAGTTTTTCTTGACTCTTTTGTCGATCCCGATCCTGCTACCTCGCTGACGAATGAGGAGGATCCCTTTCTTAGGCCCGTGCCAGCCACTTCGTTGTCTTGTTCACATGATTGCCTCGATGAGACTTTTCCTTCAGAAGAATCTATTGTTGAAGCCATTAATGGTTCCGACAAACCTTGGGATGATATGCATCACCTCTCTTATTTTCTCCTAGAGCTTGGAAGAATCGAATAGGATGAATTTCTATCTACTTTGAGTGAGATAGTCATTCATGTCGTAGTTCCACTTGATATGCACAGCATTTATGTCAAAGGAAATATGGCAAGTATTTCTCCTACCGTCACGATCAATATCTCTCGTACCCCTAGCAAGATTGAAAACGTACATATCGGTGTGGATTGTTCACCTGAAGAAATCCTGATCTACACCAAACTCTTCCAGGAATTTCGAGATGTATTTTCTTGGTCATATGAAGAGATGCCAGGAAGCGACCCTCGTATTGTCGAGCATGAGATTATAACTTATATGAATGCTAAACCTTTTTGACAATGTCTTAGATTTTTCAACCCCCGAAAGGGCCCTATTATTAAGGCAGAGGTGGAGAAGCTACTTAATGTTGGCTTCATATACCCGATTCCCTTGACTAAATGGGTATCCAATCATGTTCCTGTAAATAAGAAGTAAGGAAATATGTGTGTATGTATGGACTTTCATGACCTGAACAAAGCCCTTCCTAAAGACAACTTCCTGACACCTTTCATCAATCAAATTCTCGACGAGTGTGCAGGAAGCAAAGTGTTTTCTTTTATGGACGGATTTTCAGGGTATAACCAAATTCAAATTAAACCCGAGGACCAAAACAAAACAGCATTTATTTGTCCTTGGGGTACTTTCACATACCGAAAAATGCCTTTCGGCCTTAAAAACATTGGAGCAACCTTTCAACGTGCCATGACCTTCGTTTTTCATGATATTAAGCATATAGTCAAAGATTACCTTGATGATCTTGCTACTCACTCTCGTAAGAGAGCAGATCACTCTACGCACCTTCGGCTTGTTTTTGAAATATTTGGTTACTATAGAATCTGGTTGAACCCTAACAAGTGCATATTTTGCATTAGGTCTAGTCATCTTTTGGGATTTCTAGTTTTTGAGACCGGGATCATGGTAGATCCATTAAAGGTTGAAGCAATACTTCGATTGCCTCCCTGACGCACTATTAGACAACTTCAAGGTTTACAGGGGAAAGCTAACTTTCTACATCGGTTTATAGTAAATTATGTCAATATCACTAAGGGTTTCATGCATCTTTTGAAGAAGGACACCCCTTTTATCTGGGATGAGCAAGCCTAGGATTCCTTCGATGATTTGAAGAAATCCTTTGTATCGGCGCCTCTACTGAAGTCTCCTGACTACAGTAGGGACAACTTGCTATATATCATCTCGTCTGAGGAGACGATTAGTATGGTTTTGGTTCAGGAGGATGATGAGCTCTACAACCACGTCATCTACTATTTTAGTCGAAAATTAGTTGATCCTAAACTTAATTATTCTCACGTTGAAAAGCTAGCTTTGGTTGATGTTCACGAAGTCCAACATTTTTTTCATTATATATTACTTTGCAAGACTATTATGGTTGTCGATTTCAATCCATTTCAATATGTTCTTACCAGGCGTATCATAGGGGGGAAATATAATAAATGGATTGTCATTTTACAAGAGTTTGATCTCGATTTCACTTCCGCGAAATCCAAGAAATCGCTAGTCTTCGCGGAGTTAATATCTTACTTTCCATGATTAGATGAGGAAATTATTCATGTTGATTCATTTTCAAACAAACACATTTTTCTTGTCTCATCGTCTGACGCCTGGTATGGAGACATTGTTCTCTATCTTCAAACTTTGAAGTTCCCTCAGCATCTCTCATGAGATGACTGACGGCATGTAAGGTACCAAGCTAAGAATTATACTATCGTCAGTGAAACTTTGTATCACCAGGAGTAGGCCATATATTGTGTTGTTGTTTAACTTATGGAGAATATGAGTCAGTCTTGAACGATTTCCACAGTGGGGCTTATGGTGGTCACCTACTGGGCTTGCAACAGCCCAAAAAAATTTGCGAGTCGGTTATTTCTGGCCTACTATCTTTAAATATTGTATTGAAGCGGTTAAGAAGTGTCACCCATGCCAGGTGTTCACTCAAAAATTGTGCTCGCATCTAGCCCCTCTTCACCCAGTCATTACCGTCGGTCCCTTCACCAAGTGGGGGGTGGAATTCATGTATTGCAACCCAACTTCGGCTAGGGGGCATTAGCACATTATCATGGTCGATGACTACTTTAATAAGTGGGTTGAGTCCATGCCTACAGTTAAATCCGACGGAAATATTGTCGCCTTCTTCCTATTCAATCAAATTATCGCTCGGTTCGGTATCCCGAGTGAGATTGTCACTGATCATGGCATTCACTTTCAAAACGAAATGATGAAAGAGATAGCATCTAAGGTGGGGTTTATATATGGTCATTCTTCTCCTTATTACCCCCAGGAAAACGGACAAGTATATCCCTTCTGTTAGTCTCTAATTTTGTCTTGATTTAGTGAGAAACCCTAATCCTAAACCCTTCCTACCTGCACTTTATTATCTACTTTCATTTGATTTTAATCATTGTTTTCAGCTTGTTATGGTTCGCAATTAGTTCTTTGGATAATTTCTTTAAGTTTGGAGTTTTAAGACATGGTTTTGAATGATGTGTCACTTCATATGCCTGTTTGAATTTTACAAATTCAAATTATGCTAAGTCATTAATAGCGCTACTGGAATAACATTATTCCTGTAGCACAAATATAATCATGCCTTAATATGCGCCGGCCACCCAAATTTCGTTATGATTACACAGATCATGGACTAAGAGTTCGCATGTGTCCCACGATGGCTCTCGAATCATTTTATGATTCAAACCATTACATGATCGAATTGCTCTGTACCTGCAAAGGAATCATTTCAAATCATTCAATTCCCAAAGATCATTATCTAAACCTGCCACTTGTCATTCTGATTGTGTTGAATTATAAGCGCAGGTATTTTTCTTAGAAGAATTGTTATATGTTAACAGTTGAAGTTTGTAAATTCAGAATCCAATCAGTGCTTGTTGTAGCATCGTGTTTCATGGCGCCTAAGAGAAGCAGGTAAGTGGTCGGATTGGAACCTTAGGGCATCAATATTATTGAGGCATATCCACAGATGGCGTGGATATTTAGAGATGTTGGTTGGTTTGAATTCCTCACTACCTTCCAAGGTCACGACGAACAGGTCTCTTTGGCGTTTGCATAAAACTTCAATGGTTACGAAGTGGAGATTGGGAAATTGCTAATGTTGGTGATAGAACAAACAATTTCCAAGGCTTGCAGGTTAGTGGTCGGAGGAGAACAATGGTGGAAGAAAGAGCATGTAGTTACAGAATTCGCCAATCAATTTTTGCTGCCAAACAAACAAAACTAGGATTGGAGAAAAGGAATCCCTCGCAGTTGGATCAGACAAGAATGGCACACTTCTCTGATCATTATCCACAGGTATATCACCTACGAAGGAAGATTCTCATTGATTTATATCTATCACATTAGGTTATTAATGCATCTAAATGGTGATTATCCTTTAAATTTGGCTTATTTTCTCCTCAAAAGCCTCGCAAAAATGTCAAAAAAAAGTGCAGTCACACTCCTCCAATGCAAAGAGTAGCTTGTTTCATTAGGTTTTAATTAAGACTCTAGTCATGTCTTCCCTAAGAGAAATACAAAAACCCTAGAGTTGGCTCATGCAATCCCTAAATCATGACCCACAGTCCAACAAACAGAAGAAAGGCAAAAGGAAAAGGAATGTTACACAGGAGCCAAGCATTCCAGTTGATGAAACCCCTGTTAAAGAAGAATTTCCTGCCATCAGGGTAACGAGGACCAACAAAGGTAAGAGACCCAAATGGGAAACAAAAAACAAAATTCTTCCTGAGGCTGATTTAAAAACAGAAGAAGACTCTGATGAAGATTATAATGTTACACTCTCAGCCAAGCATAAAGCATCAGCAACCAGTGAGAACAATGTTGCATTTAAAAGGAAAAAGAAGAAATGTGTGCTTATGCCTCAAGAACCTAGGAGGAACTCTACAAGAGTCACCAACAAGTACAGTCTAAGGCCCAAATCCATGTTCAATTCTTCAAACAAAAGAGAAGATGTCATAGTGATAGAAGACCATTCTGAAGATGTTAAAGCAGATATCAAATGAAAGACAAGAATGTCCCCAGTACATAAAGAATCATTAAAAGAAGGTAATCAAGTTGTTATATTCTCTAAAGGACCTATAACAAGAGTAACCACCAGATCATCAAAAGGGGAAGTAGTTTTTTCTGATGACAAAGGCTATTATTTTGCAGAACTAGAAAAGCTACAGGAAATATTTTGTTTTTTACCTGTTATAGTCTTTATCTTCAAGAGAGGTTACAGAACAGCTGGAGAAGAATTTGTTGAAACCAAAAGAGGTTTTTTTGGTAACATGCCCCTTAACAAAAACCTCTCTCAGTTTTTACACAGAAATCACATTTTAAGAGATTTGAATTGATCTTTGAGGCCTAATTTCTGATAAAGCTATAGGAAATACTCTGTTATTTTTACTTGTTTTAGTCTTTTTATTCAAGAGAGGTTATAGAATATCTGGAGATGAATTTGTTTAAACCAAAAGAGGTTTTTTTTGGGAACATGCCCCTTCACAAAAACCTCTCTCGTTTTTTACGCATATATCACCATTTAAGAGATACAAAGATATTATTGGACCCTATTTTTCAGGAATTTGCCAAATTTGTTTTCCTGAAAAATCTCATGGACAGCAATTGACAAGCCACCTCATCAATTTGAATTGGAGATTAGATTGGATCTTCTCCTTGATTATTTGAAACAAGAAACTAAATATAAATGAGGAGGTTTTTAGATCCATTTATTTTTTATCTTGATAATTATGTATTGTTTCTATATAAACTCTATAGAATGAGAAGTTAGGGGTGGAAAAATTGGAGATCCAAAGGACTTATTCTGAAACTCCTTCTAAGGAATTATTATTCTATTTGACACTTAATAGAAAATTCATATGGATGGTTAGACACTCTTTTCTACTCTGTTTTCTTTCTTCATGCTTGATATCATTATTCAAACTGCAATGCATTTGTTTTCTTGATTATTGATTAATACAGTAAAGAATTTGTTGTGGTGATTATTTTCAAGTTTTTATTTCAGGTTGATGGTCTTATTTCTTAATGATATTTTGAGATAAGAATTTGTGTGAAGTTGACAAATTGAAAACTTCATTTTTTGTTTTCCTTATTTGTTTAATCCATCTATGTGACTACCTTTTAACCAGTCAATGGGATATTTTTTGTTCTTATTCTGATTTTCTCATTTATTTTATTACCTTGAGCCAGTTTTCAACCACCTTATTCAAAAACCAAACCATAAAAACCCTCAAAACACTTTTGAAATAAATCGATGATGCCCTAGCTTGCCCTCTCACAGTCAAGTGCAACTTTAGGGACTAACATATTTTGGCGTTGTTTCCGGGGACGGAGACATGAAGTATTTATCCTTGGGAGAATGACAACAATCAAATCTGCTTCTTGATGGTTAACAGGAAGGGGACAGATACATGACTACAGATCTTTCACCATGGTGACTCCACTATCTAAATATTAATAGGTGACTCCACTGGATCCAAGAATGGAAGCCATTTTGGCTCAAAGGTGTGCTTTTTATGATTTTTCAGATGTCATTGGTTTTCCCAACCCAATTCCTAGCAGAACTGAATGGGCAGGTACCCTTCCTACATTTAAAGGTAGAGATTGGGAGGTTTCGGCTGAGCATCTGCTATATTTTCATGAGTTTATTCATGAACATCAGATTGTGCATGAGGATGTCAAAATCAAACTTTTCAGATACTCAT
Organism: Picea glauca; assembly: GCA_000966675.3. Taxonomy (NCBI): domain Eukaryota; kingdom Viridiplantae; phylum Streptophyta; class Pinopsida; order Pinales; family Pinaceae; genus Picea; species Picea glauca. The sequence continues at coordinate 54,161 of JZKD02S1650890.1, forward strand.
TGAAGGGAGCTGCCCTTGACTGGTGCAGATCTCTTCCAGCTTCAAGTATTTAACTCATTGGAAAGTTTTCATAATGCTTTCAATATATTTTGTAAAGAAGATTTTTCAGCTGAAAGTCTTTTTGAAAATTGTTGTGATGAATTTTATAAGCATATTCAGCAGAAAGAAAATGTTTCTTTTGATTGCACGAATGAAAATCATGTTGTTGAGGAAGATTTTCCAAATCTAATTGATAATAGGAAAGATGACTTGATCTAAAATTGAAGAAGACTTGAAAAACTTGAATAATTATTGCAAGTAAAATGTTATGTGTTTAAAGCAACCGGATCAATTTGCAACACATAAAATTAAGGATTACTTATGCAAAATACACATAGACAGCAACATAAAACATTGAACATCAGCACATAAACACAGCAACTTGATAAAGGAGTTCACCCCTCTCCGGGCTACATCTCCTGGTCCAACTTCCAATGGATCATTATTATTAAATTGCTCAAAGTGCTCAAAAACATGCCTTACAATGCTCAAAATGACAAACCGACTGCTCCAATGGCTTCCCAGCATCCCAAAACCCCTGTCTGGGCTCTTTCGGCACCTGAAACAGTCGAAAAATGGAGAAGATAGCCTCCTTGAAGTCTCCCTCTTCAACTTTGTTGTCTCTGGTTCTACAAATCGCACCCTTACGATGCAAACCTGGCTCACACGCTCTTTTAAGCGTAAAAACTTGGCACCGGGCGCAACCGTGCCAATGGTGCAAACCGTAGGACGGTTAAGGTACCTCCATCCCCTAACCACCTAGGCACTTGGGCGTATGGCCATAGGACCAAAAGCTGGGCAGAGAAGTGGTTAATCCGTTTGAAAACTGTGGGAACCACCACAACCAATACTCGCACGCATTTACGTTCCACACAATAGTTATGGGTTAATAAATATGGTTATACACACATATATAGTCCGTGGGCTATATGAAAACCCGCGCGCAATATTACAATACCAATAAATATATGGTCGACGGTCATATATGTTACAAAGAACCGCGGGTCGGGGCTAAGCCCCGGCCCGACCCCCCATGCCAATATAACACAAATGCAAATTAAATACAATGTTTCCCGCCTCCCTAACAAGGGACAAGTGGCGGTAAGTTGGCTAGCAGATTTTCATAAGAGCTTTGTACTGTGGGGGAGGTCCGGGGGTCGAACCCTGCGGACTCCCCATATCATTTTATATATATACAACCATATGAACCAGTCGTATAGTGACACGTGGTGCCAATGGGTTGGGCCACGTGTCCGCACATTATTGGCTGCAAATGACACGTGTCATCACTCGATTGGACAACCACCAACCAATAAAAATGCACCACGTCTTCCACCTGCCATGTCATCATGATGGTACATCCCTGCCATGTGTCCGTACGGACTGTACGGACAGGTACAGTCAGCATCCCAAATTTTTGCCTGTTTGGCTTGGCGGACAGATCGCGATATCTTCTCCATACGAACTCCGTTTGCGAAAGTAAATATACCGCCGGAATCAGGAAGATGAGACGGACACAATGGCACTGTTTTTGTCACATTCCGAGCACTTTGAAAATTGAGCAAAATTTGATCCCCTGATCACACCTCCTCATTGGGAAGCTTTTGGACCTCCAAAAGACTATCTCAGTCTATGTGAAGATGAGGGT
>JZKD02S1650902.1:6183-20453 GCA_000966675.3 Picea glauca
TATTTTTTAATTTATTTTAATGTTTACAATTTAAAATAATTTTACATATATTTAATATCATATAATAAATAAAAATTTAATTTATATTATGTTTTTTGAATTTTAATATTTGTTTTGAAAATATTCATAAATAAATAAAATAAATAATAATTTATATTATATTATATGTACACATACTTAATATAATATATTGTTAAATTTCAAATGTTATTTTTTTCGACCTGAGCTACACCAATCCTTAACATGGTTGGATTTTTTGTCCCCACAGGTTTCGAACCGGTGACTTTAACAACACGGAGTGGCTTAACAACACACTCCGTCACGACTGTTCTACACCTCGGGGACATGTTTTTTGAATTTTAATATTTATCTTGAAAATATTAATAAAAAAATAAAATAAATAATAATTTAATTTATATTATGTATTTTGTGTTTGTCCTTTTCTGTGTATAATAATTTTACACATACTTAATATCATATAATGCTAAATTTCAAGTGTAAACAAAGAATGTGGGGTTGTTATAAATTCGGGAACAAATTTCAATATGCTGCAAATTTGATTCTGTTGAATCGCCTTCGAGATTTGGTTCCAATGTTGGGTATTAATAATTCCTGAATTTTCTGTTCATGCGCTCGAAATTTTTAGTCTGTTAGTGCGGTCTGTTGTTATAACCAACCCACCATTCTGTTTATCCTTCTAAAGTTTATTGCTGTGAACATAGGGAGACCTAATGTTTATTTGTGTTGAAAATAAGTACTGTGAACTCGTCCTCCAATACAAAAACTCAATAGCCACTGTGAACTCGTCCTCCTTCAATACAAAAACTCAATAGCCACTGTGAGAAAAATCCATTCATACTCTTTGTCAAACACTTGTCATGCAACCTTGTATGCTTCAATGACGTTAGTTTGACAATATCAAATTAATGTTGGTAGTGAGTATGTATTTTCAAAATCAAATTTTGAGACATACACTTCCAAGAGCAAAGATATAATTTTACACTTGCAAAAACCAACATACAAGCATTAGAATTAGAAGTACTATGATAAAATGTAATGTTATTTTTAGAATTTTTAAGTAGTCTAAAAAACCAACATAAAATGTCATGTTATTTTTAATAATGATGATAATGATGATTAAGATTTATTAAGACTCTTTATATTAAAATATATAATTATTAAACTAACTCCATACAAAAATTAAAATAATATTTCAACTAATAACAAATAAAAAATAATGTTCACCTCAATACCATAATAACAAATAAAACATAATTTTCACCTCAATACCATAACATCATGATTTTAAAGTACTATTTTAATAAATATTCATAATACTTTTATGTAATATTCTATTAATTATTATACTAAAGAAAATAATAGGATTCCCTTAAGAACCTGGAATTCCTACCTTAAAAGTTTTTACCAGTTTCCTAATTCCATGGAAACCATTCCTATTGTCCCTACAACTCTAGCTTTGCAACTGCATCTGCTCTAGCTTTGCAACTGCATCTGGATGCTCTGAATCTGCATCTGATTGTACTGACTCTAAATCTGAATCTAAATCATCGGAGTCCTCTAAATTAGAACTCTCGTCTAGAGAAGATTCCACATGTGCATTCTCATTATCTCGGACAGGTGGAAGAGTGAAGGTGTTTGCATGCGGTTGTTGAGGTACATGCGAGACACTTTCCTCAAATTGGACACTACGCTCAATGATGAGCCGGTCCGAGGAAATATCAATAAGCCAATATCCCTTCACACCGCCAGGGTATCCAAAAAAAATGCACACAGTTCTCTATGGATCAAGTGCCTTCCTCTTTTTAGAGAGAATCCGGGCCCATGCACGTGAACCAAAAATGTGAAAGTGGGTCACTTCCGGTTTGAGGCCGCTCCAAGCCTCGTAGGGGGTCTTATCCTTAACAGATCTATGGGGAGATATGTTTTGGATGTATGTTTCACATTTAATTGATTCAGCCCATAGTCTCTATGGTAGTGACTTTGCATACAACCTGCAAGATGCCATCTCATTTAGAGATCGATTTTTCCACTCAACAACTCTATTTTTTTGTGGAGTATAGGGAACTGTGTGCTGCAACTAAATCCCTGCCTCATGGAAAAGATTATGGATCTCATGATTTACATGCTCTCCCCCGTTATCAGTTCAGAGGAATTTGATCTTCTTTCTGGATTGTGCCTCAACCAAGGCTTTGAAATTTTTGAGGTGTTGAAAGACCTTGGATTTTTGCCTGAGAAAGTAGATCCATGTAAAACGTGAAAAATCATCAACAAAAATGAGAACAAACTTCACTTTGTTGATAGATGGATGCGAAAAAGGACCCATAAGGTTGTTTTGGATCAGATCTAAAGGTGTAGAAGCTTGTTGAGACTTTAATTTGTTGAATATGTCCACAAAATTTGGTGTGAAGATGAATTTATTTTTGGTGCCAGAATTTGTCATCTGATATACGGAAAGAAGGTTGACATAAAGTTTGGGAACATGCAGCATAGTCTCAAAGCTTCCATTGGTGAGTTCAATCCTTCCTTTTCCGGTGAATTCGATAGAAGAGTTGTCACCCATCAGAATAGGAGGACCTTTGCATGCATCCAATGAAGAATAGACTTCTTTTGAGGTAGCCATGTGATGTGATGCTCTTGTATCTACGATCCAAAAATTGAGAGAGGAGTTGATTGCAATCAAGGCATGGCTAGAATTTCCTTTCTTGGAATTCAGATATTCTGGCTTCTTCTTCTTGGCACCCTCAGGGATGCAATCTCCAAGGTTGTTTTGCTAAAGTCCATCAGATCTATTTTTTTTTGCAAGCATGCGGATTCTGGATGGAATCCTTTGTGACAGTATGTGCATTTCTCTCATTTTCTTCCCTTTTCTCCTTTGGATCTGGAGGCATCGGTGAAGGGTTTTGTGTACCCTTCCTTCTTCAGATGTGCATGAGCTTTCAGCTTATCTTTATCTTTATATTTATGATATTTGTGGCTGCCATCATACACAGTGAGTCCATGCACCCTTGGGCCTTTGATTGCACCCATGTTGATGAGCTTGGTTTTCTCTTGTGTCAGGGATTCGATAAAGTCCTCAAGAGAAGGCATCTTCCAGGTGGCTCCAGAGGAGAATTTGAAAGTATGGAATGTAGATACGAATAAAGAGAATTCAGGACCAATCCTTTCCATTGGAGAGAATGGTGAGAACCATTTGTTTCTACTCCTTCGATTTATCAACCCCGCAAGCTTTGAGTTGCGATAGTAAATCCTTGAATTTCGTAAAGAAATCTTGGATATTCTCGATGATTTTTGGATCCAATGTGAGCATGTACACCTCCAAAATGTGTCCCCTCATCTCATCCTATTTTCCAAAGAGCCCTTCCAAGATGGTCCAGGCTTTATTGGGAGTCTTACAGGAAGATATATGAAAAAGGAGATCGGGAGAAATAAGACTGCAAATTGTTCTGAGTGCCTCATCCATGCAATTTAGTACTTGGATTTTTCTATGGCTGATGTTGGCTCTATGTCTGTATTCATGGTTAACCTATACAACCCTCTGGATTGAATATGTATGGCTATTTTCTCCTTCCATGCAAAATAGTTGTAAGGTGTAAGAATGAATTCTTTCTGGAATTCCATCTTTCCGCTATCTTCAATCTTTTGTACCTGCAAAACATTTAGGTGTAGATTTTGCTTAGCATTCCGTTATCTTTGATACCATGTAAATGTTTTGAACCTACAAATAATAGATCTAGCTAAACAATAATACACACATTTGCAGAGAGAATTGGAGAAAGAAGAAGAAGGAGAGAAAGAATGAAAGATTTCTCATTAACTGTTGTGAATAATGAATAGTTTACACATGATATACTCTGTATAACTCAATGAGTTCGCACTGGAGGTGAACCAATGCACCATAGTGGTGGTCTATATTGATATAGACACACACCAGTAATTACGGGAGTGAACTTCCACCTATTCTATTCTTTCAGGTAGTTACGGGAGTGAACTGCCACCTACTTGAGTTAACTAGTCAACTAGTCTTCAGTTAACTGACTAAATAGAGAGTAGTGAGGAGTTAACTCAGGGAATCAAGGCTAATGTGCCAGTTTGGTGATGATCCAAAGGCAAGTTCTAATTAGCATGGTGATGATCCCAATGTTTCATGGTGATAAAACCAATGCAACATCTAAACTCAACTCAACTAGTCAAACTAAAGTGTCAACTGAAAGGGAATATTCTCCAAGTGGAATATTCTATCCTAAAATATAGAAGACTGGATAATGACTAATTATGACTAATAAACAAGGAAAAACCTTAGGAAAAATAAATCCTAGATGTGTGTGAAGTAACTCCAACAGTGATATCATGGCTTTTCACGAGGGTGGCCATAGTGCTAAGAGTGGTTGAATGCCTCTGAGCCTACGATTGAGTGGAAAGGCAAACACTCACAATTAGTTGGCTGGATGCAACTTGTAATAGATAAGTATTTCATATACCATGCGTACTTGAAATGAAATGCATGATTGAATGCTTGTTTTCAACTGTAAACTCCTGCTTTTGGGTGCTAGTAGGATGACAAGTTTAGTGCATGCCTTGCACATTTGAATAGAATTACCTTGTAATACTCTAGGACAAAGAAAGTAAATCCCTATCTGTGATTTCTATGTACATGAGGAATATAGGTATATAAACAAAGGTAAATATGTAATCTGATGCAATGATGGTTTCAAGAGAAAGGATAATTGCTAGAAATGGGCTCTTAAAATGGATTTTGGGAAATAAGGTTGTGGACCCTGTGTTGGTTGGGAAAATCCTCAAGGGATTGCTCAAGGACAAAATCTGCAAACATAGAGTCAAAATAGACTCTACGAGACTACCTCAGTCATGTTGATTTCCTTGAATTACCTTTCCTATTGTGGAATTTGAGCTATATAGACAAAGGGAACTTCTTTCAAATCAATTGTCCAGGTGACGACAGACTTATGCCCATGGCCATAACCAAATTTTGGCTAAGATTTAGCAGTGTAGCCACTGGAGATTGACAAAGTTCCATAGGACCATGACCTTGGAACCCTCCTTTACACTCAAAAAGGAACTAAGTCATTCGATACTCCGGGAGTTCGGAGTTCCGGGGTGAATGAAAACTGCAGTGTACTAAATGCCTCGAAGATGACCTATCAAATTGGTAGCTTGACGATTGACCAAAATTTGGCGGTCATTCACCCATTATCATGGCATTCATCCCCTTGTTAAACCTCGATCCACTTCTTGGTCACAGACGAAAATGAGTTGTAGATATGAGGTTATTTAAGAACTCTCTTGACCGTTGGATCTATGTCGTGGTCATTCAGTGTTAACCTACTCTGGGAGAGAAAAGGTGTTAAACAGATATAAACCCCGAATACCAAAATTACGAGTTAACATGAGTCGTTGATTTGGGGAATCCACTGGGAACCTCTCTTGATCGTTCAATCAACTAGTGAACTGATGGCTTAAAGTACTCCAATGAAGTCCTACTCCAGGAGGTTTGACATGTTGGTGAATGAGAATATTGCCGAAGCACCAAAGGCCGAAGTGACGTGGCATGTTGATGTCACCTAGGGTGACATGGACCCATAGTATGTGTGCCACATGTCACCCCGATTCATGAATTCCACAAACCTTATGTGTCAAATGGACCTTGACACATGTCACTAGTTGATTGGGCCACGTGTCACCCTTGTCTTCTGCCAAATGTCTTCCTCCTAGATCATGGTCACTTTATCTAATAGTTTACGAGAGTTTGAAACTTCGGGAATCTAGATTTTTTTGAGTGATGGAACGCTTGGGCTAAAATTACCGAAGGTTCGGACCTACTTGTCCATATTCTAGTATTTAATGCACATTCACATGTAAGTGTGAACTCTTCGGGAGTCTATAGCTTTGTGACTCTAGATGTTTGGGGTGATAGAATGGAAAACTTAAAGGGCCAAAGGCCCGAACCTACCTTCATGTACTCCAATGTTATAATAAACATTAAACATAATTATTATATTGTGGGGTAATGCAATTACTTGTATTTTTGTAAAGGCATAATACACGTGGAACCCTCTCCGTAGCTTCGACATTCAAGAGTTTTTGGGGTATCTTCATAATAGAACGACGAGGAACCTCATCGAAGTCCAGAGACTTAGGTATTTATATAACTTAATAATCCTAAGTGTTACTTTGATATATTTAATTAAATTAATACACCAATAAGAGCTAGAGAAGCGTAGACCTTTGGTTGTCCGACTCTTTGTATGATATGACGAGGTGACATTCCAGGTGATAGGGAACCATGTGGGTGCCACATGGAGATGGAAGAAACTAGTCATTAAAGGCCTAAAGAACTTTGAAGGACCATAACTTGAGTTCTAGAACTCAGATCTAGACAAAATTTATAGTCGTTGTAAAACCATCGTCAAATTGAAGGCAATGTAATCCTAGTTTCAGGGATTCAAGATGATTGAGAAAAGTGATTTTTTTTCCCCATCCCTTAAAAGGATACCTAAGGGGTTGGGTGTGTTACAAAGTGGTATCAGAGTAGGTAACATTACTTGGCCTGCTTGGGATCACAAAAGAGTCAAGTGATTTTTCTTTCTTAGAAAAATTTAAGGGAGAGGGAAACCTACCCTACTTTATCTAGTAGAGAATGATTAAAACATAGGTCTGGATGGGATCGAGAACACTCATAAGACTAGTTTACCAAGGATAATATGAGGTTGTTGAGAGTATTATTTTTGTATGGAAATTATCTACATAAGTTCCTCGAGGAGAAATATGCAGATTAAAATTCAGTTTGGATTTTATCCAATGAGATTGAATCATGCTAGACTATGGCAGAAGAAGCCTATCATTTCTTTTGGAAAATGATAGTCAGTCCTACAAAAGTGGGATTATTTTGATGGGCATTAATAATAAAACTTCGATGCAAATGACATAAACCTGTTTTAAGGAATACTTAAGTCCCGAAGGAAAATGGACTGAATAGGTGGCAAGAGTTGTCTAAAAGTGAGATTAATGAATCCTTTGTTAATTAAAAGTGTTGATTAAATGAATGATTTGGCATTGGGAGTACAATCCTCCATGTCTATAGGCCTTATGTAAGTAAGTGATATCAACCTATTTGACCTGTCATAAATGAAAAACTTCCTATTGGGGTAATCCCTCCTTTTAAAATAAAAGAAGTCATGTGGACTCATGGAAGATGTAACACCCCTATTTCCCCCAACTTGTAATTAATCATTAATTAGGGTTACCATGCTGTGGCATGAGAACAATGTAAATGTGTTATTGTTTGAGTTGCTAATAACTGACTGTGGGGGTGAAGCCTTGAAAGTAATCGCCATGATATCACTAGAGGAAAAAATGTGAAAACTATAAGAGAGGGTTCATTATATCAAATAACCCCAAATTTCCCTTTGATGACGATAATAAACCTCCTCTGGATCCCAAGGAAAGAAATCAGTTAATGAAGAAATCACTAGTGGTTGAATTATCAACCACTCCCGTGAATGGAAGTATGGTCTAGCTGTAGAATGTCAGTTGAAAGTACCACTGGGTATGGTAGACCAAGCTGACCCGAGTTCCCTTCTGACAGAATGAATAGGATGGGTCGAGAACCATCCTGGGAAAAGATATACAGAAAATAGAGACAAGGAAATAGATAAAATAAAAAAGGAGGAGAACACATGTTGGGTTGTGGAAAAGGTACAAATATCTCCCTTATTTCTACAATTCATGATGTAATCTTGATTGAATTTTCAATTAATTAGGAATAAATAAGATAGGAAATAGTTAATATGTCTCCTATTGTCATTATTGAAATTATATTGAATAAGATTCTAAAATACGATTGGAATTGTTTAATTTTGTTATAGGATTTGTTAAATATTGTCAAACCTGAGATAGTAAATGAGATCTTGAAGATGCGCAAGCTATTGGAGGTTGAGGACTTTTTGGCGCAAAGTAGTTGAAGATGATTGAGTTTTCTATATTGTAATAGAAAAGAAATCCTGAGGATCTTCGATCCTCAGGATGGCTTAATTTTCCCAGATTATTGTAATATATATAGAAGGTAATAGATCCGAAGAAAGGAGGAAATAAAGAGAATTATATCTAAAGTATTCTGATTTTAGAATTACTCTTCAAAAACAGTTTTTGTAAAATGTTATACCAACTATGGAATCAATAAAGGATTTGAGCATTTTTACCATTCTGATGTACTGAGTTTCTAGTAGCAGTGCTTATGAGGACCAAGGGCCTAGTCTGAAGGAGTTACTGTTCGATCTGTAATTGTATCAGTTTTATCTCTGTTTTTTTATTTAAGTTTCTTTTGCAATAGTTAAAATGAATGCTTAAGTGTGCTAGTATGCTATTTTCATATCGAGGGTAGATATTTATTTCAAGTATTAATGATTGCTGCTCAAATCTCTATTGTTGTGGTTTACTACTTGACAGTTCCTCATATTTTCAGATGCGCTATTTTATTCATTTAGATTCACTAGTGTTGTTCCTTTCAATTAGTTTACAATTGTTGTTCCTTTCAATTAGTTTACGATTGTTGTTCCTTTCCATTAAAGTTATAGTTGTTGTTATTTTTAGTAAAGCTAGATTTACTGCATCTTTCAATTAAATTACAATTGTTGTTTCTTTCCATAAATAGAGTAAATTGCTTCTAAATGCTATTTCCTTTCTAGTAATGTTCGACAGTTAATTTCACAAGTCTTTGCTTAGATTCAATTCCTGCTTTTTAGTTAGAAAGATTAAGTTAAATTCTTTTTATTACATGTTGGTAATTAGATTTCAATTTCGTTAATGCTTAGAATATTTAAGTGAACATTTGAGGAGCTTGATTGTTGATAAACTTAGATATGCTCTGACTACATGATTTTAGCCTCTATAAGCTATCTACATAGATTTTGCTGATATTCTTGAGATAAAAGACACATCCTCGGGTTGATAAATTAATGTTAAACTAAGGTTGTTTTTAAGACATCTTTAGAGACCAACAAGGCACAGATCTCTACAACGGATGATGAACAGAAGGTCGTGAGCTTGATGCTGAGTGAGCATCTGATAAACCTCGCCAAGGCCATGACAGAGACAGAAATCTTTGCAAGTTTGCAGAGAACAAAACCTGAGCAGAAGATGAAACAAAGAAAGAATCCTTGAGAAATTGCGAGAGTTCCCTGGTGATATCATGGATTGGCACAGGGGTGGCCAGAGTGCTAAGAATGAATGCCTCTGATTCTATGGTTGGGTGGAAGGATGACCACCCATATTCAGTTAGTTGGCTACCACTTGTAATAGATAAGTAATCACATATCTTGTGTATTTAAGTGGTACTGTGAATTAAAGTTGGATATCCTATGAATGTTGTAGGGATGGATATGTTTTCTTAATGATTTATAATGTATCCTTTTTTGACTCTGCTTGATTGTGTAATTAGGCAAGTAAGAAATTATATGGATTGGACATGATTTGTACTCGTAAATGCTTGCACCCTGTGGTGGCTTAAACTAGATCCATGAACTACAAGTTCATAGAACTTGGGCACAGTTTCACGAATGCATGTCAACACTCCTAGTCGTTCTAAGTCCCTTAGAGGAAGGAGCTTGTTAAATCTCAAGAGAGATAGTGCATGTATGCAAAGGCTCTCTGTGAGGAAGGAAAATATCGAGAACCACTTAAGTTCTACAGTTGAGGAATGAGCGTAAGGGGTGCATGAAAGAATTATTCCAAGTGTTAAGTACAATATAAAGAGCGCAAAACTCTTAAGCCTTTCAGAGCTAACAAATCTCAAGAAGAATAGTGAGATTGAAATATCGAAAGGGAAGGTTCCTTTGTTTGGAAGATGAACGAACGAGATCTATTTGGGAAGACCCAAGGTCCGTTGTGACCATTGGATATGAGAAGGAGCATGGGGGTTAACCCCTTGAGTCCTTCAGACTTCGCGAGTTCAACGAAATGAGCAAGTTTGTGGTAAGGGAGGTAAAATCCCCGAAGTCCTGAAGTCCCGAAGTTAATCTGGGCCTTAGATCTGAGGATGCCTGAGAGACATTCCGACCGTCAGATCTATGAGGTAGTTAGCCCGATGTTGACCAACTCTGAGAGATTTCAGTTGAGGAGTGAGTCAACCTCCCGAATTCTCGAAGTGCCAAATTCCATCCTATTCGTTGGTTCCATGAGACACGTGGCACTAGATCCTTCACTTCAGAGGTTTAGTGCTCCAGAGGAAAATCGATTGTGTGAAGTGAGAACTCCCATAGCGTGAAGCCTCGAAGTGATATGTAGCCGTCAATTCGTGGAAGAAACACATTGATAGATAATTAACTACGGGTGAAAGAATTTCAGGAGAAAGTGAGTGTGGAGAGGTGGAAACTCCCAAACACCGAAATCTCGAAGTAAACCATGACTGTTGATTGCAAAGGTATGTGTGGCGCTCGATTCGTAACTCTGGGTACGATGTACTTCGGAGGAAAAAGGAATAGGAAGGTTCGAAACTTCTGAATGCCAAAGTCCCAAAGTGAATCAGGACCATCGTAATCCCCAAGTACATGCGACGTCGCATTGTGAACTTCAGAGAATTGTCATTCTGGGGGAATTTGTGTAGTGGTTGTCATAGCGCCTGTTGTTTTTGCGTCTATTCACAAATCACGATCATATGAAAGTATAAGGGGAATGGAATAACCCGAAGGAATTAAAAGAGGATATTTCCCAGTTAAGAGCTTGGTTCAGAGCATGGAGGTTGTGGCTAGAAATCCTGGAAGAGAAAAATTAAATAGAGACTCCTTAATGAGGGTATTGTTCTCTCAAGGAGAACGAAATTTTTATGCCCCGTCATGGGTGTGTTACAAATTGGCATCAGAGCATGGAAATAACACTTGGCCTGCTTGGGATAATGCACAAGTTGCATAAGGAGGTGTTATTATCTACATTTACTCTTTGAGGAGAAGGACTGCAGATGGAACCTGTGATTTGGGAATTCTTGCTGAAATTCAGGAGAAAAAATTCTTCATCCCTTTGTCAAAATGATAACTACTCTTACGAGGGTAGTGATATGATGATCAACATTAATGGTAATACCTGAGTGTGTATTGGAATGAAAATGCAAGATGAGAACATGTTGTGATGCATACGATAATGGTTGCATGAATGTAACATGCAAATGGACTCAATTAAACATATGGTTGGTTGTAGCATAAGATATGTTGTTGGTTTCATTAGTCCATAAATACCTGATGATAGCAGAGGAGTAACAACATGAATGAGGTAAAAATGTGAAAGATATGCACCTACATATACACAAATATGTGTATACATGATTAAAAGAATAATATGATTGCAAGCCCTCAATTGGGGGGGGAGCTCAATGTTGAGGGTCCCTATGAGGCCTATCATAAGGATGAATTGGAAGATCCTTGGGAGAAGGATCTAGAAGTATGATATGTCAATGTGTGTGAATGACATGGAAAAATGTGCAAGCAATGAGATTGCATGATGAATGTTTGGGTTGTGTGTGTATATGCTTGAGTGCATGGATTTAATGCATTGTGAAGCTTCTTGATATGAAGCCTGATTTTAATACCAGTTAGGTATGAATGATATTAAATATACGAGTGATGCACATGTATGATATAAGAGTACAGGTATACTAAAGTCACGAGGTGATTTCATAGATGAGTGAAATGTGAGACAAGCATTGTGATTGCCAAGATTGAATGAATTCCATGGATGCATGGTTGACTCCATTCTGAAGAGTCATGAAAGTTATGTTTTGAATGATAACTTAAGGGGAATGTGCTCCATTTCCCCGGGAAAAGGAAAAGCCAGTACAAATAGATGTAAGAGTAAATGAGCAAGGATTCTCTGTTTTCATAATAAGAGGCAAATGATTATGCCTTTGAGGATCACATGAGAATGATTGTAAACAATCATGAGTTCACTGATTTTAAAGTAGAGATGTAGGTAGGCTATGAAATATACCTATGGCAGCTACACATAGACTCATGATTATGAATATGGCTAAGTACATCATGGATGTAAGTTAACAAAAACTAGAGTATGTGTGGATACATAATCAAGATGCATGTTAGAAATGCATGTCTATGTTCCTTAAAGAATGCTTATTAACGAGACGAAGCTAATTCAAAGTTGAGGCCATCACAGATAGTGATGGATATGCAATGAGGAAGTTGCGTGTTGAAGGAGTTACCTGTGAAGAAACTGTGTAAGGGATCTATCAGAAGAATAGAGTCACAACTCTAATGATTGTTGAAGGTTGGGCAAAAGGCTGCAAATCCTGCCTATATAAGAATCCTGGATTACATTTTTAAAATGAAATGTGTAGGTGGAAGACTAACAAATGAATGTTAACCACTCTGAGAAATGAACGATAATGTGCAGGATGCACAGGTTTATGATCCACTATGAACAAAAAGCTTGCTATTAATGCATGTTGTTGTATCCAAAAGGTTAGGGTGAGGTCTAACCAAGGTTGCTCAAGGAAAGGAGTAGGGAGATCCCAACATGGAGTAAGTTGAAAAAGAAAAGAATTGGAAGAAGGGGAGAGCCATTAAATCCTTTCTTGATATGTGTTATGTTTCCTCTAGAATGCGAAAGATGATTTACTAATAAAGGTAAATGCTCTGACACCATAGTGATGGCGATTGTATTACTGCAAAAACAATTGAGAACTATCTGTATTGCATTCATGAAAACCTTTGAGGATAATGTGATGAAGAGAATAAAGATATGCTAGGACATTTTGAATATGTTTTATGGATTTGAATGGATGATACACGCATTTTAATTGATATTCCAACCAATGATGCATGTTGTGTATAAAAAGGAATTGAAACTGTTGAGGAAGACAATTACTAATGATGGGCAACCTCGAGCAGGGGATGACCATGGAAAGGCTACGGTCAAAAGATTGTTGACAAGACCGTAAGAATCCCCCTAAAGCACTACTGATGAGGTAAAAATTACAAAGAGGGTGCTAGCAACCAAGAACAAGTATGAAAAGATTGGGTGAGAGTCCCTTCTGAACTATTTTTATTGTCTCATGTTATGCACAAAATTTTGAAAGGGCAGTTGTATGCCATGGATACCCAAGGAGGGTATGATTCGGGAAGGAGAACCCGAATAATGGAGGTGTGAACCTCTGGTGGTAAAGACTGATTGTATGATGTAGGAACATCTAAATAAAATGATCTCTGTTGACTCAAAAGGTAAAAAACATTTACTAAGAGATCGTCGAAATCCCTTCGATCAACTACAGATTGAGATCTTGAGGATCACGAGAGAAAACCTTGATTGAATAAGGTTAATCAAGAGATTTACAGTGGAAGTGAACACGAGTTGTTCGTTGGAAGAAAACCATTCTTAGTCGACATATCGATTTCAGGATCCACTGGAGTTAACAGATCAAAATCCAGTTGTTCGATAAGATCGACGAACCGTATTCATTGCGGAGATCGAATGAGAACACAGGTTAACGACGGAGCCTATGCCCGTAATTTAAATTCAATATAGATTTGTTTTGAGTTTTGGGTCCGATTGTATATCAGATGAATCGTATTGATTGCGGAGCACAAAGGAGGAATTAACAGGCGCACTAGTTCATGGCCCACAATCAACCAACATCGTTGATATCATCGGGATGGATGACCAACAACCACGATTAAAAGAGTTGGGCGAGAACCTTTCGGATTGCAGAGATTGAACTCTTTGATAAAGAGAGAACACATTAGGGATTCTGCAAACACTGTAAATTGTTGATCTGTGAACGATCGGTAGGTGGACCTGCAAGGAACCCACGTGTTAATACCATGTCAACTTGTGCCGTGATTGGGTTCTGTGGTTGAATTTGGAAAATTGAATCTCTGCTCTCAGTCTAAATTATCGGTCAAATACTTCTATGTCGAGGTTGTTGTATTTGGAATCATGTGGTTTAGAATCTATCTAGGGATAAGACCGACGACCTGTATTCATTGCAGGGAAGGTATATGCATGTGGGTTAATGTCGGGACCTGTACACGTAAATTAAACTCAATATATTTTTGTTTTGAGTTTTGAGTCCAATCGTATATCAGACGACCCATATTCATTGCGAATATCGAAAGGAGAATTAAACCACGAGCTAGTTGAGGTTTCACAATCCCTTGCAACCGTTGGATCTGGGGGAAGATGAATCTTCACCGCCAAATTGCATACAAGGGATTAAGCCAGGATTATAGCTC
>JZKD02S1650902.1:20752-37751 GCA_000966675.3 Picea glauca
TTAAGGTACAGGTCAATTTTGATATTCCTATATTTGAAGGTCAGATAGATGCAGATGCCCTAGATAAATGGTTAAATTTGTTAAAAGGTTATTTCTTTGTTCACAATTTTTTCGACAGAGAAAATATCATCTTCGCGCTCCTTAAGGCTCTCCCCCATGTCAAACATTGATGGGAAACTTACTGGGAGAAAAGTTCCACAGAGGATTTTGGAATATATGGGGATGAACCCACTTGGGATTTTTTTGTGGATGCGGTAAAGGAACAATAGTACCCTGTTGGAAACTATGAGGACCAATACATGAGATGGACCACACTGTGACAAGAGAGGGGCCAAACAATTTCAGAGTTCACCAATAATTTCCATACCTTGTGCACCAAGCTGGATATTAAAGACTCCGAACAACATTTGGTTCTCAAATACCGTGGGGCTCTACACAGATACATCCAAACTGAAATGGATTTTCTGGACATCTCATCACTTGGTGTTGCTTATCGATATGCTGTTAAAATCGAGTAGAAATTTAAGAACTAGAACAAACAGGAGTTTGGATCTACAAATCCGCAAAAACCAAAGTATGAGAAAGATGACCCTAACAAACAACTTCCTGAAAACCAGTCTAAGCCACAGGAAAAGAATGGTCATGAGAAGACAAAGGACACCAGAAAATGGTACGATTTCCATAAAATCCCCTGGCACAACACCGATGAATGTCGCTCAAAATAGTCATTGGTGGCCGAGATCAAAGGCAAGGAGTCGAACCCTGATTTAGAATCAGATTCTAAAAATACTAGTAAAAGACAGATCATCGACACAGACCCCACTGCTATTTTCGTGACCGCAACAATTCAACCAAAAGAACCAACAGATCTAGAAGAGGGGAAGCACCTTTTTCATTCATAGATGTGGGTGAAGGGGACCCCTCTGCAGTTTATTGTTGATAGCAGAAGCCAGAAAAACCTCATCTCAACAGAGGTCGTCAAACAGTCGGGATTGTCAACAACACCACACCCGCAACCATACAACATTAGGTGGCTTCGCCAGGGACGAGATCTTCATGTCCATGAGTAGTGTCGATTGTCATACAACATCCAACCCTTCAAGGATGAGGTATTATGTGATGTTGCCCCACTGAATGTATGTGATGTTCTCTTGGGCCAACCATATATGTGGAAATGCCATGCTATCTATGAGTCTCGACCCCGTAGTGTCATTGTTACTCTGGGGAGTCATCTCTACAGGATATCAGAGGTAGTTCTGACTACTTTTCCACCTACACAGTGCCACAAGGTAGTATCTTATACTACAAAATTTATCTTCTTCACAATCTGTTCAAAAGGGGAACAAAAAGACACTGCAACCACTACAGCCTCGCCCCAAGAACCTTCTATCCAAAAGAAGAAATTCGACAAGGTTGCAACAAAGAGAAAAGATTACTTCTACACACCATCCTCTCATGTATCTCGACTTCTTGAACAACCTCATCCTCAAGAGGTTCGTGACAAACTTCCACAAACTGAGCAGCGTGACGTCTCCAGCGAGGCAAGCAACTCACCAAGATGCAGATTCAACAAATGATTTTCCCTCTCCCCTGGGCACTCAACGTAATGAAAACCATTTCTTCCTAAGGAGGGAGGACTGATCTAGGTGGATGTCGATGGCCACCCACCTTTTCCAACTGGCTCAAAACAATTTTCTGGCAATTTTGGCAATTTACTGTTTTTAGCAATTTTGAACTTCCGGAGTCGTTTTGAGGCCCTAAACGACGTTTTTTGGGAAAATGGGAAGAACAATAGAATGAAGTTCGATGTTTCTCACACAAAATTTGTATTCCTCAGATAGATATTTCCAACGAGCTATCGAGCACCCCAAACGAAGATCGTATGCAAAAGTTACGCCCATGGGAAGTTGACGTATCAACTACCCCCATTGGGGCCTGCAAACCTTTTAGATTTTCATCTTCCGAGGTTATGGTTTTGGATTTTACTTATGTTAAAAAGGCCCTTAGAGCCTCATTGTAAAATCATCTTCTTGCGAATGCAAGTAGCCATCACATCTCTTCTCAGAGATAAGTTGTCACCATTCTAGCGAGTCTTTCACTCTGTATTTTTACAGTCTTTGTACATTTTCACTCATTAATAGAAATTGTATTATTGTATCTCTGTGTTTATGGTTTCATCTCTGATACATCTATGTTATATTGTTGGATATTCGAGATGTATCTGTATATTTCTTTATTATATCTCCACTCTCATTTTGTGCCGAAAATAATCCGGATCAGAGGGAATGCAAGTTTACATAAGAGGGAAGACAACGGATTTCCCATTAAGGAAGGAGGACCTTCCAATACTCTTCTTAAGTTATAGAGGTATTCAGAAAAAGAGAATTTCTTGGGTGGCCATGAGTGTTGGCACCCTGGTTACTAATGAAGGCATAATTCTTGGGTGCATTCATGCAAAGATTTTAAGTTTCATGTGTACTGATTTGGGATCGTGATCGGCCTATAGAAGGAAGTATGGTCTTGCTGTAAGAATGAATGAAAATGAATAAGCCATATGATGAAAAGGTTGGTTAAATTCCAACACACCATGACCAAGAAACTGTCATAGAATGTGGCAAACTTGAAATCAATGCAAGGGTGCATTAGGTATGAACGTGGCCATGAATATTGACACATTTGTTAAAATCCTTTGAAATGTTGAATTACGTTTTGAAAGGTTTGGTATGTTGAAATGAGGCATAAGGAGGGAATGAGATCCCTTTTTTTATGATTATGTAGATGTGATGAATTGTTAGTATGCATAGTTTTGAATACACACACACACACACACACACACACACACACACACACATATATGCATGAGAGACTAACATTTTGTTTTGTTGTGTAAAGAATGAACTATAGGAGGAAAAGGGTCTTGGATATGGTAGTGTTGTAAGCCCATAAGGAAGACCAATTGTCTGCTGAGCCAAACTGCAAGGAATGGTATTTCCTTTTTGAGAAAGTGAATTTGATTGTTAGTATGCACAATTATGAAATTGTTTGTGAGCCACTACAAGTATGCGATGAAAATATAATGTGCATGAGAACTAACAATTTGTTTATCCAAGGAATGAATTGCAGGAAGAAAGGGTATTGGATATGGCAGCGTTGTAAGCCATAAGGAAGACCTGTTTCCTGCTGAGCCAAGCCGCTATGGGAAGGAAAGTCCCATAATTATGAATTTGTTTCATGTGCGGAACAAATATGAAAACAAAATGTGGAATTTGGAAATATGTGGTTGATAGATTTACAAGAAAAATTTAAAATTTAAAATTTATGATGATGTCTCATGAATTTTTGTATGCCTTTGATATGGGTGAGAAGAAAAGATCTGTCCAAAAAGGATAGATGAAGGTTGTCAAGTTGTAAAATCATGAAAAGTGGCTAATTCTTAGCCATGAGAACCCCGTGGTAAGCCATGATCACCTAGAATATGTTGTGTTGAGGTAACAAAAGCTAGAGGGACGCCTCGACAGAGAAAGTCTGAGGGACGCCTCGATTATAAGACTTGATAAAGTATCTGGAATTATTCCTGTGCGAGAAAACCTTGGCAAGGCAAGATGGATCACCCAATAGACTATATAGCAAAGAAGGGGATGCTTGAGCCTGGTCCTGGAGGGTGAGTGACCGCAAGGAAGAAGAGACCTTAATATTTCTTGTAAACTATTGATTGGGATCATGCACACGATGGGTAGTTATCCCTATGCGAGAAAACCTTGGCAAGACAAGATGGATCACCTGAGGGACTGTATAGAAGATAAGGGGATGCCTGAGCCTAGGCTTGGAGGGTGATGTAGGAGCATCGCTCCACCTCATCACATGCGCCAGCACACAATCACTCAATGAAGAAAGGGAGAGGTGTCGACCCTCCCGTTTTTAAATTTTTGAATATGATCCGATGCAGATCGTTCATGTTGTAAGGCTGTAAGAGCTGACCACACATTTGTAAAGGTAGTGGCTGAGGTTGCCTTCAATGGTATCCTGCAGCAATCCCATGACGTAGTCAGGAATGGGCATCCATTTGTGTAATGTAGCCATAAAAGTACCGTGACACAACAAAGAAAGTGATGGCACTAAGATGGTGAAGAGGATAAGCCCATGGAGCCCTCATTTTTGTAAGGGGGTAACTAGGAATGATAGGAATCAGAGATAGATAGAAAGAGAGGTTTGGGTGGAGAGGCATGAGGAGGTCTTAGAAGTTCTGAGAGAGAGATAGCTTGAGAGAGTCGAGACTTGTTACAGTCCAGCCTTTGTAAATCATCTATAAAGAGACACAAAGATTAATAGAAAAGAAACTTTTCCTGCATATTGTTGTTCATGTATTTATGAGTTCATGAATTAATGTTGTATATGTATGATAGGTTTTATTTATAGTAGGCATATATATTTATCTATCTTTGTTTGAGTTGTTGAATCATTCTAGGTTCTTTGAACTGTGCAAGGAGTGCACAACAGAACGCGAAAAGTTATGTAGCCAGTGTAAGGAGAGCACATATGAACTCTGAGGAGTAAAAAAGAATGTGCCAGGAGGGCATACCAAGAGGATTCATAGACTCAAAGGAAGCCTCAGAGTTACTGAATACTCTGGAGGAGGAACAGATAAAGGCACAGAGAAGAAACATAATCACTTAAGGTTCTGTAGAGCTCTGTCAGGTGGGCATTGAGTTGGTGAAAGCGTTCATGGGAGGGACTCTTTATCGAGTTCGAGGAGAAAAAGAGTTTCTAAATACTCTGCAAGGAAAAGCTCTACAAGGTGTGAATCGAGCAGAAGAATGCCAGGAGGGCAAGAACCATTTATTTTCAAGAAATACTTTGGATCTGAGTTTGACGAAATTTCAGTTGCACAAGGAGTGTGCAAGCGTGGACTTAATCCAAATCTGGAAGCTCAAGAGGAACAATTTCTTTTTGCACAGACTGTTAGCAGAGAGGATAATCTTGAGGAACCTTTGAGGTTTCAGAGAAAATAAATCTTAGGAGGGACAATGTTCTTAGAACGCAGATGAGACCCAAATTCTCTGGGCTTGTAGAAGGATCGAAGGTTGAAACCTTCAACACTTAGAAAATCGTCTAAGTCTCAGAGCCAAAAATCTCAGGAGAAGGAGGAGTACAACAATCGTCGGACTGAGGATTAAATCTGGACCATTAAAAGTACATCCATACAACAAGAGAAGAGCGCGTAGGGGAATAGATCTGGACCATCAGATCTAGCGCAGGTAGCTGACAACCGTTGGATCAAGTGAAGATACAGAAGCCATCGAGGTTTTAGAACTCGGGCGTATAAGAGTGGCGAAGTGCAAGGATTCGTGGTCACTAAAATCACGAAATCATTCCAATCGTCGGATCTAGGGTGACAGGTATCAGAGATCCACACTCATTGGGAATTTGGGCACTGGGGAAAACAAGGTGAAGAATTCCCCAAAGTCGCGAAAGAAAAATTCGCGAACAGGACCGCCCATCAAGGAGGACACGTGGCGAGAAGTCGGTGTTACGCTGACTCACTACTGGAGAAGGTCAAAGGGTGGAGTTGTTGTAACTCCTGAATTGTGAAATCATAATTCAACCACAGTTGTTGGATCGAGTCAGACTATGGGCCATCGATATGAAGTATCGACGTTTCGACATTTCAGAAAATTAGGATTTCAGGGATTGAAGGATCCAAGGTGTATCAACCTTTGACTTTGTGACATGTGAAGTCCCAAAATCATGAAAATATCTGAGTCATCAAATCACAAAGGAGGGTGACCATTGATCTAGATGAGGTAAATTGAAAGTTCAGGGATTGGGATTTCGAAGGACAAGCGTTGGGTTGAGTTCCAACTTCACGAAGTGCAAAGTCCCGACGCACTTGGAGGGTTAGTCCCAGGTCACAGGGAGGGGTCACATGAGCGAAGGCATAAGGGAGGAGCTGAGGACCCGTTAGCCCATTTTGGGGTTTCAGGGATTGAAGGAGTCAGGGGGGACTCACTACAAGAATCACGAAGTTGCGAAACCCAAAACACCTTTTAGGGTGAAGGTCGTAATCATATAGGTTGGTCATGTGGAGTTGGGGTCATGTGGAATTAATCCCTTTTTGGGGTTACGAGACTTGGAGGAGCGAGGTGTTCTACATTGGAATCCTCGAAGTCATGAAACACAACGTGCCCTTTGTGGGCTAAGCCCGTGGTCACGAGTATTGGTCACGTGGGGAAGGAGCTTGCACTCAGTGCCTATTCACGCAGGCCTGAGTTTTCATTTGGACCTATGGATTCGTTGAAGGTTCCAATAGGGAACTAAGGATCCATTTTCGGCTCGAGAAGACTGAAGAACAATCCTTGAATGGGAGGTCAGCGGACCCTGCCGAGGCAGAGGTAGGGGGTCTACATCAGAGGGTGAGTGATAGAAAGGAAGAGGAGACCTTGATAGTTCTTGTAAACTATTGGGATCATACAAACAATGGTTATGTCAAGAAAAAACAGTGAGCCTAGATAACAAGACAACCATGTGGATACAAACCCACAAACTGCGTAGATAATTATTGTGCTAGATTATGAAATTTTCCTAGAAATTTTATGTAACAATAAAATGTTTTCTCATGAGGCTATGATTAATGTGCTTCTTGTCCAAGAATTTATTGAAGACATGTGATGAAGGCCAAGAGTCTGGAAAGGACCTGACCATGAAAGAGGATTGAGACTTCTAAAGTGGCTGAATGAGAAAAGCATGGCAGGTGTTACTGAGAAAGAACACTGAGGACAATGTTTCCTTTTTAAGGGGGAGCAGATTGTAACACCCCTGTTTCCCCCAACTTGTAATTAATCATTAATTAGGGTTACCATGCTGTGGCATGGGAAAAATGTAAATGTATTATTGTTTGATTTTCCAATAACTGAATGTGGGGGTGAAGCCTTGAAATTTCTGGCCATGATATCACTAGAGGAAATAATGTGAAAACTATAAGAGAGGGTTCATTATATCAAATAACCCCAAATTTCCCTTTGATGAGGATAATAAACCTCCTTTGGATCCCAAGGAGAGAAATCAATTAATGAATAAAGGACCAGTGGTTGAATTATCAACCACTCCCATGAATGGAAGCATGGTCTAGATGAAGAATGTTAGCCGAAAGTACCACTGGGTATGGTAGACCAAGCTGACTTGAGTTCCCTCCTGATAGAAGGAACATGATGGGTCGAGAACCATCTTGGGAAAAGATATACAAAAAATAGAGACAAGGAAATAGATAAAAAAAAGGAGGAGAACGTGCAGAGATCTACAATGGATGATGAATAAAAGGTCACGATCATCTGATAAACCTCGCCAAGGCCATGACAAAGACATAAATCTCTGAAAGTTTGTAGAGAACAAAACCAGCGTAGAAGATGTAACAAAGAAAGAATCCTTGAGAAACTGTGAGAGTTCCCTGGTGATATCATGGCTTGGAATGGGGGTGGCTAGAGTGCTAAGAATGAATGCCTCTGAGTTTATGGTTGGCTGGAAGGATGAACATCCACAGTCAGTTATTTGGCCACCACCTGTAATAGATAAATAATAAAATATCTTTTGTATTTAAGTGGTATTGTGAATTAAAGTTGGATATCCTATGAATGTTACAGGGATGGATATGTTTGCTTAATGATTTATACTATATTCCTTTTTGAGTCTGCTTGATTGTGTAATTAGGAAAGTAAGAAATTATATGGATTGGACATGATTTGTACTCGCAAATACTTGCACCCTGTGGTGGATTAAACTAGAGCCATAGACTGTGAGAATGTCGACGCTCCTAGTCGTTCTAAGTCCCTTGGAGGAAGGAGTCTGTTAAATATTTGGAGATATAGTGCACGTATGCACAGGCTCTCTGCGAGGCAGGCAGAGACCGAGAACCACTTAAGTTCTAGAGTTGAGGAATGAGTGTAAGGAGTGCGTAGAAGAGTTCTTCCCAGCTTTAAGTTCAAGAGAAAGAGTGAAAAACTCTTAAGCCTTTCAGAGATAACAAATCTCGGGAAGAATAGCAAGATTGAAGTATCGAAAGGGAAGGTTCCTTTGTTTGGAAGACGAATGAACGAGATCTATTCAGGAAGAGACAAGGTCTGTTATGACCATTGGATAAGGGAAGGAGCATGGGGGTTAACCCATTGAGTCCTTCGGACTTCGCGAGTTCGGTGAATTGAGAAAGTTTGTTGTAAGGGAGGTAAAATCCCCAAAGTCCCGAATTCCTAAAGTTAATATAGGCCTTATATCTGAGGATGCCCAGAAGCCATCCTGACCGTCATATCTATGAGGTAGTCAGGCCAACGCTGACCAACTCTGGGATATTTCAATTGAGGAGTGAGTCAACCTTCCGAATTCTCGAAGTGCCAAAGTCCATCCTATCCATTGGTGTCAGGAGACACATGGCACCAGATCCTTCGTTTCAGAGGTTTAGTGCTCCAGAGGAAAATGGATTGTGTGAATCAAGAACTCCCGAAGCGCGAAGCCCCTAAGTGATCTGTAGCCATCGATTCATGGGAGACATGCGTCGATAGATAATTAACTCTGGGTGAAAGCCTTTCAGGAGAAAGTGAGTGTGGAGAGGTAGAAACTCCTGAACTTCAAAATCCCGAAGTAAACCATGACCGTTGATTGCGAAGGGACGCATGGCGCTCGATCTGTAACTCTGGGTATGACGTACTTCAGAGGAAAAAGGCATAGGAAGGTTTGAAACTTGTGAATGTCGAAGTCTCGAAGTGAATCAAGACCTGCAGTGGTTGTCTTAGCGTCTGTTGTTTTGGCAACTGGTCATAGCTCATGATCATATGCAAGTATAAGGGGAATGGAAGAACTTGAAGGACTTAGAAGAGGATATTTTCCAGTTCTGAGCTCGGTTCATAGCATGGAGGTCGTAGCTGGAAATCCCTGGAAGAGCATAATTAAATAGAGACCCCTTTAATGAGGGTATTGTTCTCTCAAAGAGAAAAAAATGTTTATGCCTCATCGTGGGTGTGTTACAAAAGAAGTGGAATGACATGAGAAAGTTCAAAATCTCGTGGTTGTGCTGAAGCAATGTAAATCCTTATTAACCAAAGGTAGGTCTATACATGAAAATCAAAAAGGTAATTAAGTGGAATCCGTCTGCACTGCAAACATGGGTACAATTCTTCATGCACAAAGATATCCTGAAATGCATATCACAAATATAGAGCATGCATATAACATGCATATATACTTATTATAGTCTACCAGTGGATGCAAAATATGGTGATGTCATGGATCATATGATTAATGATGATCTAAATATAACAACATAAATGAAATGTTGATGATGTTGAGGAAGCAAGAGGAATGGGTCCGGTGACCATTTTTTGAAGAGGGAGAACATGTGCAACTCTCTGGTTCTGAAGGGAACTGAGAAACAAATTTGTTTCTGGGTATAGAAATTGCTCGGTAGCATTTTTCTAATCAAGATGATAAACAAAGCTACATAAATATGGGTGATTGAGTGAGAAATCAAAACAGACTCCCTTGCTTGGTGGATAGAAAACTAATCTTCCATAATTCATGTGGGAGGAGAAGAGTGACCTCCCTCCCTGGTTGTTGCTGAATAGAAGAAATAATTCTGGGTGTAATGGTTGGGGATGATCTACATGTACAAACTATATTTTTTTTTATGATGATAGATAGAAACAACTAGAACCTCTACAAAAATTAAAAAAAAAGAAGGTGATGGACTTTCTTCCCAAGATTAATTATGATCTAAAGATGCTCTGGAGCTCTATATTAAAATACTTAGTGAGTAACATACTTCTAAATTGTATTTGGGCTTTAAGGAAATAGTCCAAATGTTATTAGACATTAAAATTCATTATAAATGAGGTAAAATGGTTAATGAAATTTTGATCCTGAATGTGGTAAAGGAAGTGTTGGGGCACTTCTAGATGACCAATGGGTCAGGTTGACATCCAGATGTGGATGGTATTCATATAAGGTATGGCTTGATATGCTCAAGTAGTAATGAGAGGGAATCTAGAAAACGATTCTCTTGATAAAAATGTTTGTAAACCAAAAATGGTTTGAGGCATGAAAAAGAAGCTCGATAAGCTGTATTGTTTCGTATGGAAAGGGGGACATAGTTATGATTATGTCTGTTAAACTTGTCATGTGGATATCACATGAATGATTGTAAGATCTCAACAGAGAGGGAAGCTCAATGTTGAGTATCTCTATGAGACTTTTCATAAGAATGGCAGAAATATCCTTTGGAGGAGCATCTGAAAGTTTGATATGTCCATGTGTATGATTGACATGGAAAAGGTGCAAGCAATGAGATTGCATGATGAATGTTTGTCTATGATTGTATATGCTTGAATGCATGGATTTAATTCATTGTGAGGTTTCTTGATATGAATACTGATATTAATACCAAATAGATATGAATGAATGATATTAAAGGTGCAATTGATGCACATGTATGATGTAAGAGTATATGTATACTAAAGGCATGATGTGACTACCTAAATGAGTGAAATGTACAAAAATAATTTCACTTGCCAAGATTCAATGAATACCATGGATGCATGGATGACTCTATTTTGATGAGTCGTGAAAGTTTTTTTTTGAATAATAGCTTGAGGGGAATGTGTTCCATTCCCTTAGGAAAATCTAGTATAAATAGATGAAAGAGTAAATGAGAAAGGATGCTTTGTTGTCATGATAAAAGACAACATGAATATGATTTTGAGTACCACATGTAAATGATTGTGAACAATCATGGACTAAATAATTCTCAATCGATATGGAAATGAAACTGTAAAGGTTGCCTATGGTGGGCACACACACAACATGCTAAAGCATGTGATTAAGTGCATGGAATCATAGTCTGAAAGCAAGTTGATAACATAAAGGACATGCTTTTAATGTGTATTTGGAATACATCATAGGAATGCATGTCATATTCCTTATGGAATATTTGGTAAGAAAATAAAGTGGTAAAGCTGAAGCCAACTCAAGGTTGAGGCCATCAAAGATAGTGATGGATATGCAATAAGGAAGTTGCATGACGAAGGAGTTCCCTGTGAAGGAATTGTGTAAAGACCCTGTCAGGAGAACAACGTCACAACCCTAATGACTGTTGAGAAATGAGAAGTGGGATGCAAGCCTATATACATATATACCTAAGAATCCTGGATTACAGTTCAAAATATAATGCATGAATGGAATGATAAAAAATAAATGTTAACCATTCTGATAACTGAATGGCAATGTGCATAATTCATAGGTTCATGATTCATTATGAACAGAAAAAAAAAGTTTGATATTGGAGCATGTCGGCGTCTCCAAAAGGTTAGGGTGAGCCGAACCAAGGCTTCTCAAGGAAAAGAGCAGGAAGATCCCAACATGGAGTAGATTGCATAAGCAAAGAAGGAGAAAAGGGGGATTTCTTTTCTCACCCTAAAAACTCTGAATTGTTTAATAGAGTTGTAATCCTTATAAGAGAAGTTGCGGAAATGAGTACAACTACAAAAAGGAAAATAAATAAATAACTAAGTTTGAATGAATAAGCTTGGTTAAGCTGTGATAAGTAAAGGCAGTGAGGCCTTGGAAAATAACTTAGTTGGACTGGAAGTCTAGGGATGTGTAGAAGGAGTTGGACAAGGGAAGAGTTTATTGACCCCTTCCTTGTTGTTTATTTTATTTCTATGGTACGAAAGATTGATTTACTAATGCATGTAAGTGTTTTGGCATAAGGATGTTGATGGTTGTATGATTATAGAATACAATTGAAAATTGGATTGTGATTGCACTAACTAACACATTAAGGAGTAATGTGGTAGAGTGCAAAGAAATATGTTGGGGAATATCTGGAAATGTTTTATTGATTTAAATGCTATGATACATGCATTTGTTTTTACATGGTGTGTAATATATATATATATATATATATATATATATATATATATATATATATATATATATATATATATATATATATATAGATTTGTGATGTAATGTCAAATATAAGAAATGATTGGAGTTGTTGGGAAATGACAACTGCCAATGGTAGATAACCTCTGATAAAGGATAAATGCAAGAAGGATATTGTTGAAACATTGTTGAAGGGACTTTGGGAGCCCCATGGAGCACTATTTATGAGGTAAAAATACGAAAAAGGGTGCTAGCAACCAGAACATGTATAAAAATGTTCATTCCTATGTGGCATAAGGTATGGAGGAATTTTGTAAGAATCCCCTCTGAAGTATTTTAATTTCTTACTGATATGCAAATAATTTTGAGTGGCTATTGTATGCCATTGCTACCCAAGCAAGATAAGATTCAAGAAAGAAGAATCTGACTATTAGAGAGAGGAATTCTATTCCATTCAAAGATGAGTTATAATTCTTGCACTAAAATGAATGAGTAATAAGTACCATGGGTGCAATGACTAATCTAGGGAGATTGGGAATAAATGTGCTCATAGTTAGCACATTGCATGGAATGCATTAAGGAAATCCATGTTTGCATAAGAGGGTAGACAATGGATTTTCCATTGAGGAAAGAGGACCTTCTAATAATCCACTTGAATTGTGTAGTTTTTAAAGAAAATACAATTTGGGTGGCCATGAGTGTTGGCACCCTGGTTACTAATGAAGGAAGAATGCTTAGGTGCATTCAAGAGAAAATTTTAGTTTCATGTGTTGATTTGGGATCATGATCAACCTGTAGCAGGATGCACAATCTTGTTGCAATAACGAATGAGAATGAATAAGCCATATGGTGAAGAGGTTGGTTAAGCTCCAACACACCATGGCAAAGTGTTTTTCATAAAGTGTGGAAAACTTGAAATCAATGCAAGGGTGCATTGGGTATGAATGTCGCCATGAATATTGACACATTGATTAAAGTGATTTGATATTTGAATTGCATTTGAAAATTTTAGTATGTTTAAAGGATGCATAAGTAAATAATGATATTTCCTTTTTCTTTGTACCCTTGAATAGATGAAAATGACTTGGAATGTTAGTATGCATAGTTTTGAAAATATAAAGCACATGAAAACTAACAATTTGTTTGGCCAAGGAATGTTGAAATTGCAGGAAGAAAAGGGTCTTGGATATGAAAGTGTTGTAAGCCCATAAGGAAGACCAATTTCCTTCAGAGCCAAACTACAAGGAATGGTATTTCCTTTTTTAGCAAATGAATTTGATCATTAGTATGTACATTTCCAAAGTTGTTTGTGAGCCATTGCAAGCGTGCAATGAAAATATGGTGTGCATGAAAAATAACAATTTGTTTGGCTGAGGAATGTTGAAGTTACAGGAAGAAAGGGTCTTGGATATGGCAGTGTTGTAAGACATACAGAATACCAATTTCTTGTTCATCCAAACTGCTATGGGAAGAAAAATCCGATACTTATGAATCTAGTTCTTGTGTGGAACATATTTGAAAAATAAAAATGTGGAATTTGGAAATTTTGGTGTGACATATTTGAAAGAAATTATAAATTAGAATTGATGATAATATCTCGTAATTTCTGTATACTTGTGATACAGGTGAGACAAAAATATCTATCTATGGAGGATAGATGAAGGCTATCAAAGTTGGAAAGCATGAAAAATGCTACTATTGAGACATGAGAACCCTGAGATAAGACATGATCACCCTAGAATATGTTGTGTTGTGGTAACAAAATCTCGATGGACGCCTCGACATAGCAAGTCTGAGGGACGCCTCAACTATAAGGTTCAATGAAGTCTTTAGAACTCTTCTTGTGCGAGAAATCCTTGGAAAGGAAATATGGATCTCCTAAGGGACTGTATAGCAGAGGAGGGGATGCATGAGCCCGAGCCCGGAGGGTGAGTGACCGCAAGGAAGAGGAGACTTTGATAATTGTTATAAACTATTGATTGGGATCATTCACACAATGGGTATGTCAAGGAAAACTAGTGAGCCGAGATAACAAGAAAACCATATGGATGCAAATCCACGAATTGTACATATAAGTATTTTGCTAGATTATTAATTTTTTCCTCTTGAATTTTGCACAACAGTAAGATTTTTTCGCATGAAATTGTGATTAATATGATTGTTGTGCAAAATTATTGAATACATGTGACGAATGCCAACGATCTAGAAAGGACCAGACCAAGAAAGAGGATAAAGATTTCTGAAGCAGCTGAATGACAAGGCATGGCAGGTGTTATTGAGAAAGAACATTGAGGACTGTGTTCCTTTGAAGGGGGGGATTATAATACCCTTGTTTCCCCCAACTTGTAATTAATAATTATTTATGATTACCATGCTATGGCATGTGAACAATGTAAATGTATTATTGTTTATATTTCGAAAAACTGACCGTGGGGGTGAAGCCTTGAAGTACTGGCCATGATATCATTCGAGGAAAGATTGAGGAAACTGTAGAGAGGGTTCATTATGTCAAAATGACCCAATTATCTTTGCTAAAATAATGAGCCTCATCTTGATTCCAAGAAAAATAAATTTATGAGAAAGGAATGGTGGTTGAACAATCAACTACCCCAATGAATGGAAGAATGGAGGGTCTAGCTAAGGAGACAAAAAAATATCATCCTAAAGTACCACAGAGAGCAGTTTCATGCAGGCCCAGATTGACCCAAGTTCCTTCTGACAGAAGGAGTAAGACATGTCTAGAACCTTCCTGGGGAGGAAAAGGGCATGTAAGAATACACATGAAAATATGAGAAGGAGACCATGCCCACATGGGGGTGTGCGACCTGGATATGCTAAGAGAAGAAAAACACCAGAGAAAGAGGAGAGTGTGTGAGGCTCTCCAGTTCAAAAGAATAACTGAAAGAAGAAGTTGTTCTCACTACAGGGAGAAACAGAGGAGGAATTCGGTCTCTGAGGAAGATAATTGCTGAAAATAATGCACAAACACGTGCAATAGAAATATCAGGGAACTTGTGGAAGAGTCATGAACTAGAGCATAGAAGACTCGAAGCCTAGACTGGAGCAAAATAGTGTTGCGGGCTTGGTGTTGGCTGGAAAGAAACCTATGTTGGAAGGAGAGGGAATCGAGGGGCAGTTTAGATGTGAAGGGAATATCTTGTATAGAGGAAATACAACTGAGAAGGCATATGTAAAACCTGTGGAAGCCCTGGGCTCAGTGGGGAAGAAGGGAGACTTCTATTATTGCCATACAAGTGGAGTTTTTAAGACAAAGGATTTGTTTTTTGTTGGTTTAATAGACCATAGATCCTTCCTTGACTTGAGAAGAAGGTCATGAGCTTGATGCTGAGGGAGTATCTGACTTAAACCTTACAAAGGTTTTGATAGAGAGAGGATCCCTGAGAACTTGCATAAGACCTAAGAAAACCAAGGAAGTTTCCATAGTGATATCATGGCTTGGCACGGGGGTGTCTAGAGTGCTAAGAGTGAATGCATCTAAGCCTACAGTTGGGTGGAAAGGAGAAAACCCACAGTCAATTGGTTGATTGCAACATGTAATAGATAAGTATTTCATATACCCTGTGTACTTGAAATTAAATGCATGATTGAATGCTTGTTTTCAACTGTAAACTCCTGCTTTTGGGTGTTGGTAGGATGAAAATTTTAGTGCATGCCTTGCATAGTTGAATATAATTACCTTGTAATACTCTAGGACAAATAAATTAAACCCATATATGTGCTTTTTGTGTACATGCAGAATATAGGTATATAAACAAAGGTAAATGTGTAATCTCATGCAATTTTGGTTTCAAGAGAAATGAGAATTGCTAGCAACATGATCTTTAACTAGATTTGGGGGAATAAGAATGTGGCCCCTTTTTTGGTTGTGAAATTCCTCAAGGGATTGCTCAAGGACCAAATCTGCAGACATAGAGTCGAGATAGACTCTACAGGACTACCTCAGTCTTGTTGATTTCCTTGAACTACTTTTCCTGTTGTGGAATTTGAGCTCTATAGACGAAAGGCGCTTCCTTCAAACCAGTCGTCCAAGTGACCACAGGATCATGCCAACGACCTTAACCAAATTTTGGCTAAGAGTTAGGAGTGTAGCCTCTAGATCTTGACAAAGGTCCATATGACCAAGACCTTGGAACCCTCCGCAACACTAAAAAAGGAGCTAAGTAATTTGGGACTCTGGGAGTCAGGAGCTCTGGGGTGAATGAACATTGTAGTGTACTAAATGTGTCGAAGAGGACTTGTCAAATTGGTAGCTTGATGGTGGACTGAAAGTTGGCAGTTAGTTACCCGTTATCGTGGCATTTATCCTCTTGTTAAACCCTGATCTACTTATTCATTGCAAAGTAAATAACATTGATCGTTGGATCTACGTCGTGGTCATTCAGTGTTGACCTACTCAAGGAGAGAAAAATTATTAAACATCAAGAAACCCTGAACGTCAATCTCGCGAGTTAACATGAGCCGTTGATCTGGAAAATCCATTGGGAACCTCTCCTGATCGTCTGATCAACTAGTGAAAGGATAGTGTAAAGCAGTCTGACGAAGTCCTACTCTGAGAGGTTCGACATGTTGGTGAATGAGAATATCACCAAAGTGCTGAAGGCAAGAGTGACATGGCATACTGACGTCACCTAGGGTGACGCAGACCCATAGTAGGTGCACCACGTGTCACCCCGATCCTTGAAAATTTCCCCTAAAAAATAGTTTGAAAATGACTATATTGACCTCTATATGTACATATTCTCACTCATTGCATATATGGGATCTTTATTAGGTTGACCCCATTACATTTACAATTACCTCATTACATATACATTTAACCCCATATATGTCATCCTTTGGATCATATTAAACATGATGACAATGTTTTACACACAAATATGCTTATTGAACAACTAATCATCTACAACCTACAATGTTCAAGATTCATACAAATGAATAAAGTGCTATCCATAAGAGATTACATCTCCCCAATTTAAAAAGACATTGGTAGATAATTCAATATTAGATTGCTTGGATAGAAGGTACACAAATACCCCATTTTTCTATAAAACTTACT
>JZKD02S1650902.1:37761-53773 GCA_000966675.3 Picea glauca
GGTTCTCATGGCTAAGAATTAGCCACTTTTCATGATTTTACAACTTGACAACCTTCATCTATCCTTTTTGGACAGATCTTTTCTTCTCACCCATATCAAAGGCATACAAAAATTCATGAGACATCATCATAAATTTTAAATTTTAAATTTTTCTTGTAAATCTATCAACCACATATTTCCAAATTCCACATTTTGTTTTCATATTTGTTCCGCACATGAAACAAATTCATAATTATGGGACTTTCCTTCCCATAGCGGCTTGGCTCAGCAGGAAACAGGTCTTCCTTATGGCTTACAACGCTGCCATATCCAATACCCTTTCTTCCTGCAATTCATTCCTTGGATAAACAAATTGTTAGTTCTCATGCACATTATATTTTCATCGCATACTTGTAGTGGCTCACAAACAATTTCATAATTGTGCATACTAACAATCAAATTCACTTTCTCAAAAAGGAAATACCATTCCTTGCAGTTTGGCTCAGCAGACAATTGGTCTTCCTTATGGGCTTACAACACTACCATATCCAAGACCCTTTTCCTCCTATAGTTCATTCTTTACACAACAAAACAAAATGTTAGTCTCTCATGCATATATGTGTGTGTGTGTGTGTGTGTGTGTGTGTGTGTGTGTGTATTCAAAACTATGCATACTAACAATTCATCACATCTACATAATCATAAAAAAAGGGATCTCATTCCCTCCTTATGCCTCATTTCAACATACCAAACCTTTCAAAACGTAATTCAACATTTCAAAGGATTTTAACAAATGTGTCAATATTCATGGCCACGTTCATACCTAATGCACCCTTGCATTGATTTCAAGTTTGCCACATTCTATGACAGTTTCTTGGTCATGGTGTGTTGGAATTTAACCAACCTTTTCATCATATGGCTTATTCATTTTCATTCATTCTTACAGCAAGACCATACTTCCTTCTATAGGCCGATCACGATCCCAAATCAGTACACATGAAACTTAAAATCTTTGCATGAATGCACCCAAGAATTATGCCTTCATTAGTAACCAGGGTGCCAACACTCATGGCCACCCAAGAAATTCTCTTTTTCTGAATACCTCTATAACTTAAGAAGAGTATTGGAAGGTCCTCCTTCCTTAATGGGAAATCCGTTGTCTTCCCTCTTATGTAAACTTGCATTCCCTCTGATCCGGATTATTTTCGGCACAAAATGAGAGTGGAGATATAATAAAGAAATATACAGATACATCTCGAATATCCAACAATATAACATAGATGTATCAGAGATGAAACCATAAACACAGAGATACAATAATACAATTTCTATTAATGAGTGAAAATGTACAAAGACTGTAAAAATACAGAGTGAAAGACTCGCTAGAATGGTGACAACTTATCTCTGAGAAGAGATGTGATGGCTACTTGCATTCGCAAGAAGATGATTTTACAATGAGGCTCTAAGGGCCTTTTTAACATAAGTAAAATCCAAAACCATAACCTCGGAAGATGAAAATCTAAAAGGTTTGCAGGCCCCAATGGGGGTAGTTGATACGTCAACTTCCCATGGGCGTAACTTTTGCATACGATCTTCGTTTGGGGTGCTCGATAGCTCGTTGGAAATATCTATCTGAGGAATACAAATTTTGTGTGAGAAACATCGAACTTCATTCTATTGTTCTTCCCATTTTCCCAAAAAACGTCGTTTAGGGCCTCAAAACGACTCCGGAAGTTCAAAATTGCTAAAAACAGTAAATTGCCAAAATTGCCAGAAAATTGTTTTGAGCCAGTTGGAAAAGGTGGGTGGCCATCGACATCCACCTAGATCAGTCCTCCCTCCTTAGGAAGAAATGGTTTTCATTACGTTGAGTGCCCAGGGGAGAGGGAAAATCATTTGTTGAATCTGCATCTTGGTGAGTTGCTTGCCTCGCTGGAGACGTCACGCTGCTCAGTTTGTGGAAGTTTGTCACGAACCTCTTGAGGATGAGGTTGTTCAAGAAGTCGAGATACATGAGAGGATGGTGTGTAGAAGTAATCTTTTCTCTTTGTTGCAACCTTGTCGAATTTCTTCTTTTGGATAGAAGGTTCTTGGGGCGAGGCTGTAGTGGTTGCAGTGTCTTTTTGTTCCCCTTTTGAACAGATTGTGAAGAAGATAAATTTTGTAGTATAAGATACTACCTTGTGGCACTGTGTAGGTGGAAAAGTAGTCAGAACTACCTCTGATATCCTGTAGAGATGACTCCCCAGAGTAACAATGACACTACGGGGTCGAGACTCATAGATAGCATGGCATTTCCACATATATGGTTGGCCCAAGAGAACATCACATACATTCAGTGGGGCAACATCACATAATACCTCATCCTTGAAGGGTTGGATGTTGTATGACAATCGACACTACTCATGGACATGAAGATCTCGTCCCTGGCGAAGCCACCTAATGTTGTATGGTTGCGGGTGTGGTGTTGTTGACAATCCCGACTGTTTGACGACCTCTGTTGAGATGAGGTTTTTCTGGCTTCTGCTATCAACAATAAACTGCAGAGGGGTCCCCTTCACCCACATCTATGAATGAAAAAGGTGCTTCCCCTCTTCTAGATCTGTTGGTTCTTTTGGTTGAATTGTTGCGGTCACGAAAATAGCAGTGGGGTCTGTGTCGATGATCTGTCTTTTACTAGTATTTTTAGAATCTGATTCTAAATCAGGGTTCGACTCCTTGCCTTTGATCTCGGCCACCAATGACTATTTTGAGCGACATTCATCGGTGTTGTGCCAGGGGATTTTATGGAAATCGTACCATTTTCTGGTGTCCTTTGTCTTCTCATGACCATTCTTTTCCTGTGGCTTAGACTGGTTTTCAGGAAGTTGTTTGTTAGGGTCATCTTTCTCATACTTTGGTTTTTGCGGATTTGTAGATCCAAACTCCTGTTTGTTCTAGTTCTTAAATTTCTACTCGATTTTAACAGCATATCGATAAGCAACACCAAGTGATGAGATGTCCAGAAAATCCATTTCAGTTTGGATGTATCTGTGTAGAGCCCCACGGTATTTGAGAACCAAATGTTGTTCGGAGTCTTTAATATCCAGCTTGGTGCACAAGGTATGGAAATTATTGGTGAACTCTGAAATTGTTTGGCCCCTCTCTTGTCACAGTGTGGTCCATCTCATGTATTGGTCCTCATAGTTTCCAACAGGGTACTATTGTTCCTTTACCGCATCCACAAAAAAATCCCAAGTGGGTTCATCCCCATATATTCCAAAATCCTCTGTGGAACTTTTCTCCCAGTAAGTTTCCCATCAATGTTTGACATGGGGGAGAGCCTTAAGGAGCGCGAAGATGATATTTTCTCTGTCGAAAAAATTGTGAACAAAGAAATAACCTTTTAACAAATTTAACCATTTATCTAGGGCATCTGCATCTATCTGACCTTCAAATATAGGAATATCAAAATTGACCTGTACCTTAAAAGGAGAGGTGCCTCCAAAGTGGTCGCTTGATGAAGATTTTCCTGATGCTATTGGGAGGCGTTGAAGGATGTGGAAAAAATTCTCCATCATTTCGTCCCTCTGTCACATGAGAGCTTTCTCAAGCAACAAATTGATAGGATTGTTTTATCTGTTGTTTTTCTTTTCTTCTGCCATGGAGGGTTTCTTGGGCATGTGAGAGAAATTGTCTTCAAGAGAGACAAGCTCGAGACCCAACTTTCTATACTTAGACCTCGTCGAGGACATGCACTGAAAACGATCAAGAGCATCCTACTATGATACCATTGATCTGGATTATTTTCGGCACAAAATGAGAGAGGAGATGTAATAAATAAATGCATAGAGATATCTTGGATATCCAAAAATATAAAATAAATGTATCAGAGATGCAACCATAAACAGAGAGATACAGTAATACATTTTTTATTAATGAGAGAAAATGTACAAAGACTGTAAAAATACAGAGTGAAAGACTCGCTAGAATGGTGGCATCTTATCTCTGAGAAGAGATGTGATGGCTACTCCCATTCTCAAGAATATGATTTTACAATGAGGCTCTAAGGGACTTTTTAACATAAGTAAAATCCAAAACCCTAACCCCGGAAGATGAAAATCCAAAAGGTTTGCTGGCCCTGATGGGGGTAGTTGATACATCAACTTCCCAAGGGCTTAACTTTTGCATACGATCTCTGTTTGGGGCACTCGATAGCTCGTTGGAAAGATCTACCCGAGGACTAAAAATTTTGTGTGAGAAAAATCAAAATCTGTTCCATGTTGTTCCCCGTTTTCCCAAAAAAATGTTGTTTAGGGCCTCAAAATGGCTCTAGAAGTTCAAAACTACTAAAAATATTAAATTGCCCAAATTGCCAGAAAATTGTTTTGAGCCAATTGGAAAAGTTGGGTGGCCACCAATATCCACTTGGATCACCATCAATGCATTCCATGCAACATTCTAACTATGAGCACCTTGATTCCCATAGAACCAGTCCCCGCGACCACTGTCTAATTGTAGTGTGTTAAACTCTATATTCCTTGACTGTCCCAGAGGAACTTCGCTTTCTCTTCATACGACTGAGATTTGTGACCTCAGATTTATTCTTTTCAAGTGTTTTCCTTTCATCTCCCATTTCCATGAGCTATAATCCTGGCTTAATCCCTTGTATGCAATTTGGCGGTGAAGATTCATCTTCCCCCAGATCCAACGGTTGCAAGGGATTGTGAAACCTCAACTAGCTCGTGGTTTAATTCTCCTTTCGATATTCGCAATGAATATGGGTCGTCTGATATACGATTGGACTCAAAACTCAAAACAAAAATATATTGAGTTTAATTTACGTGTACAGGTCCCGACATTAACCCACATGCATATACCTTCCCTGCAATGAATACAGGTCGTCGGTCTTATCCCTAGATAGATTCTAAACCACATGATTCCAAATACAACAACCTCGACATAGAAGTATTTGACCGATAATTTAGACTGAGAGCAGAGATTCAATTTTCCAAATTCAACCACAGAACCCAATCACGGCACAAGTTGACATGGTATTAACACGTGGGTTCCTTGCAGGTCCACCTACCGATCGTTCACAGATCAACAATTTACAGTGTTTGCAGAATCCCTAATGTGTTCTCTCTTTATCAAAGAGTTCAATCTCTGCAATCCGAAAGGTTCTCGCCCAACTCTTTTAATCGTGGTTGTTGGTCATCCATCCCGATGATATCAACGATGTTGGTTGATTGTGGGCCATGAACTAGTGCGCCTGTTAATTCCTCCTTTGTGCTCCGCAATCAATACGATTCATCTGATATACAATCGGACCCAAAACTCAAAACAAATCTATATTGAATTTAAATTACGGGCATAGGCTCCGTCGTTAACCTGTGTTCTCATTCGATCTCCGCAATGAATACGGTTCGTCGATCTTATCGAACAACTGGATTTTGATCTGTTAACTCCAGTGGATCCTGAAATCGATATGTCGACTAAGAATGGTTTTCTTCCAACGAACAACTCGTGTTCACTTCCACTGTAAATCTCTTGATTAACCTTATTCAATCAAGGTTTTCTCTCGTGATCCTCAAGATCTCAATCTGTAGTTGATCGAAGGGATTTCGACGATCTCTTAGTAAATGTTTTTTACCTTTTGAGTCAACAGAGATCATTTTATTTAGATGTTCCTACATCATACAATCAGTCTTTACCACCAGAGGTTCACACCTCCATTATTCGGGTTCTCCTTCCCGAATCATACCCTCCTTGGGTATCCATGGCATACAACTGCCCTTTCAAAATTTTGTGCATAACATGAGACAATAAAAATAGTTCAGAAGGGACTCTCACCCAATCTTTTCATACTTGTTCTTGGTTGCTAGCACCCTCTTTGTAATTTTTACCTCATCAGTAGTGCTTTAGGGGGATTCTTACGGTCTTGTCAACAATCTTTTGACCGTAGCCTTTCCATGGTCATCCCCTGCTCGAGGTTGCCCATCATTAGTAATTGTCTTCCTCAACAGTTTCAATTCCTTTTTATACACAACATGCATCATTGGTTGGAATATCAATTAAAATGCGTGTATCATCCATTCAAATCCATAAAACATATTCAAAATGTCCTAGCATATCTTTATTCTCTTCATCACATTATCCTCAAAGGTTTTCATGAATGCAATACAGATAGTTCTCAATTGTTTTTGCAGTAATACAATCGCCATCACTATGGTGTCAGAGCATTTACCTTTATTAGTAAATCATCTTTCGCATTCTAGAGGAAACATAACACATATCAAGAAAGGATTTAATGGCTCTCCCCTTCTTCCAATTCTTTTCTTTTTCAACTTACTCCATGTTGGGATCTCCCTACTCCTTTCCTTGAGCAACCTTGGTTAGACCTCACCCTAACCTTTTGGATACAACAACATGCATTAATAGCAAGCTTTTTGTTCATAGTGGATCATAAACCTGTGCATCCTGCACATTATCGTTCATTTCTCAGAGTGGTTAACATTCATTTGTTAGTCTTCCACCTACACATTTCATTTTAAAAATGTAATCCAGGATTCTTATATAGGCAGGATTTGCAGCCTTTTGCCCAACCTTCAACAATCATTAGAGTTGTGACTCTATTCTTCTGATAGATCCCTTACACAGTTTCTTCACAGGTAACTCCTTCAACACGCAACTTCCTCATTGCATATCCATCACTATCTGTGATGGCCTCAACTTTGAATTAGCTTCGTCTCGTTAATAAGCATTCTTTAAGGAACATAGACATGCATTTCTAACATGCATCTTGATTATGTATCCACACATACTCTAGTTTTTGTTAACTTACATCCATGATGTACTTAGCCATATTCATAATCATGAGTCTATGTGTAGCTGCCATAGGTATATTTCATAGCCTACCTACATCTCTACTTTAAAATCAGTGAACTCATGATTGTTTACAATCATTCTCATGTGATCCTCAAAGGCATAATCATTTGCCTCTTATTATGAAAACAGAGAATCCTTGCTCATTTACTCTTACATCTATTTGTACTGGCTTTTCCTTTTCCCGGGGAAATGGAGCACATTCCCCTTAAGTTATCATTCAAAACATAACTTTCATGACTCTTCAGAATGGAGTCAACCATGCATCCATGGAATTCATTCAATCTTGGCAATCACAATGCTTGTCTCACATTTCACTCATCTATGAAATCACCTCGTGACTTTAGTATACCTGTACTCTTATATCATACATGTGCATCACTCGTATATTTAATATCATTCATACCTAACTGGTATTAAAATCAGGCTTCATATCAAGAAGCTTCACAATGCATTAAATCCATGCACTCAAGCATATACACACACAACCCAAACATTCATCATGCAATCTCATTGCTTGCACATTTTTCCATGTCATTCACACACATTGACATATCATACTTCTAGATCCTTCTCCCAAGGATCTTCCAATTCATCCTTATGATAGGCCTCATAGGGACCCTCAACATTGAGCTCCCCCCCCAATTGAGGGCTTGCAATCATATTATTCTTTTAATCATGTATACACATATTTGTGTATATGTAGGTGCATATCTTTCACATTTTTACCTCATTCATGTTGTTACTCCTCTGCTATCATCAGGTATTTATGGACTAATGAAACCAACAACATATCTTATGCTACAACCAACCATATGTTTAATTGAGTCCATTTGCATGTTACATTCATGCAACCATTATCGTATGCATCACAACATGTTCTCATCTTGCATTTTCATTCCAATACACACTCAGGTATTACCATTAATGTTGATCATCATATCACTACCCTCGTAAGAGTAGTTATCATTTTGACAAAGGGATGAAGAATTTTTTCTCCTGAATTTCAGCAAGAATTCCCAAATCACAGGTTCCATCTGCAGTCCTTCTCCTCAAAGAGTAAATGTAGATAATAACACCTCCTTATGCAACTTGTGCATTATCCCAAGCAGGCCAAGTGTTATTTCCATGCTCTGATGCCAATTTGTAACACACCCATGACGGGGCATAAAAATTTCGTTCTCCTTGAGAGAACAATACCCTCATTAAGGAGTCTCTATTTAATTTTTCTCTTCCAGGATTTCTAGCCACAACCTCCATGCTCTGAACCAAGCTCTTAACTGGGAAATATCCTCTTTTAATTCCTTCGGGTTATTCCATTCCCCTTATACTTTCATATGATCGTGATTTGTGAATAGACGCAAAAACAACAGGCGCTATGACAACCACTACACAAATTCCCCCAGAATGACAATTCTCTGAAGTTCACAATGCGACGTCGCATGTACTTGGGGATTACGATGGTCCTGATTCACTTTGGGACTTTGGCATTCAGAAGTTTCGAACCTTCCTATTCCTTTTTCCTCCGAAGTACATCGTACCCAGAGTTACGAATCGAGCGCCACACATACCTTTGCAATCAACAGTCATGGTTTACTTCGAGATTTCGGTGTTTGGGAGTTTCCACCTCTCCACACTCACTTTCTCCTGAAATTCTTTCACCCGTAGTTAATTATCTATCAATGTGTTTCTTCCACGAATTGACGGCTACATATCACTTCGAGGCTTCACGCTATGGGAGTTCTCACTTCACACAATCGATTTTCCTCTGGAGCACTAAACCTCTGAAGTGAAGGATCTAGTGCCACGTGTCTCATGGAACCAACGAATAGGATGGAATTTGGCACTTCGAGAATTCGGGAGGTTGACTCACTCCTCAACTGAAATCTCTCAGAGTTGGTCAACATCGGGCTAACTACCTCATAGATCTGACGGTCGGAATGTCTCTCAGGCATCCTCAGATCTAAGGCCCAGATTAACTTCGGGACTTCAGGACTTCGGGGATTTTACCTCCCTTACCACAAACTTGCTCATTTCGTTGAACTCGCGAAGTCTGAAGGACTCAAGGGGTTAACCCCCATGCTCCTTCTCATATCCAATGGTCACAACGGACCTTGGGTCTTCCCAAATAGATCTCGTTCGTTCATCTTCCAAACAAAGGAACCTTCCCTTTCGATATTTCAATCTCACTATTCTTCTTGAGATTTGTTAGCTCTGAAAGGCTTAAGAGTTTTGCGCTCTTTATATTGTACTTAACACTTGGAATAATTCTTTCATGCACCCCTTACGCTCATTCCTCAACTGTAGAACTTAAGTGGTTCTCGATATTTTCCTTCCTCACAGAGAGCCTTTGCATACATGCACTATCTCTCTTGAGATTTAACAAGCTCCTTCCTCTAAGGGACTTAGAACGACTAGGAGTGTTGACATGCATTCGTGAAACTGTGCCCAAGTTCTATGAACTTGTAGTTCATGGATCTAGTTTAAGCCACCACAGGGTGCAAGCATTTACGAGTACAAATCATGTCCAATCCATATAATTTCTTACTTGCCTAATTACACAATCAAGCAGAGTCAAAAAAGGATACATTATAAATCATTAAGAAAACATATCCATCCCTACAACATTCATAGGATATCCAACTTTAATTCACAGTACCACTTAAATACACAAGATATGTGATTACTTATCTATTACAAGTGGTAGCCAACTAACTGAATATGGGTGGTCNGTGTGGTCCATCTCATGTATTGGTCCTCATAGTTTCCAACAGGGTACTATTGTTCCTTTACCGCATCCACAAAAAAATCCCAAGTGGGCTCAGCCCCATATATTCCAAAATCCTCTGTGGAACTTTTCTCCCAGT
This sequence comes from Picea glauca, assembly GCA_000966675.3. Lineage (NCBI taxonomy): Eukaryota > Viridiplantae > Streptophyta > Pinopsida > Pinales > Pinaceae > Picea > Picea glauca. The sequence continues at coordinate 47,472 of JZKD02S1650902.1, forward strand.
AAGTTTCCCACCAATGTTTGACATGGGGGAGAGCCTTAAGGAGCGCAAAGATGATCTTTTCTCAATCGAAAAAATTGTGAACAAAGAAATAACCTTTTAACAAATTTAACCATTTATCTAGGGCATCTGCATCTATCTGACCTTCAAATATAGGAATATCAAAATTGACCTGTACCTTAAAAGGCGAGGTGCCTCCAAAGTGGTCGCTTGATGAAGATTTTCCTGATGCTATTGGGAGGCATTGAAGGATGTGGGAAAAATTCTCCATCATTTCGTCCCTCTGTCACATGAGAGCTTTCTCAAGCGACAAATTGATAGGATTGTTTGCTCTGTTGTTTTTCTTTTCTTCTTCCATGGAGGGTTTGTTGGGCATGTGAGAGAAATTGTCTTCAAGAGAGACAAGCTCAAGACCCAACTTTCTATACTCAGACCTCGTCGGGGACATGCACTGAAAACGATCAAGAGTAGCCTAGTATGATACCACTGATCCAGATTATTTTTGGCACAAAATGAGAGCGGAGATGTAATAAATAAATGCATAGAGATATATTGGATATCCAAAAATATAAAATAAATGTATCAGAGATGAAACCATAAACACAGAGATACAGTAATACAATTTCTATTAATGAGAGAAAATGTACAAAGACTGTAAAAATACAGAGTGAAAGACTCGCTAGAATGGTGGCATCTTATCTCTGAGAAGAGATGTGATGGCTACTCGCATTCACAAGAAGATGATTTTACAATGAGGCTCTAAGGGACTTTTTAACATAAGTAAAATCCAAAACCCTAACCCCGGAAGATGAAAATCCAAAAGGTTTGCGGGCCCTGATGGGGGTAGTTGATTCGTCAACTTCCCAAGGGATTAAATTTTGCATATGATCTCTGTTTGGGGCACTCGATAGCTCGTTGGAAAGATCTACCCGAGGAATAAAACATTTGTGTGAGAAAAATCAAAATCTGTTCCATGTTGCTCCCCGTTTTCCCAAAAAATGTTGTTTAGGGCCTCAAAATGGCTATGGAAGTTCAAAACTACTAAAAATATTAAATTGCCCAAATTGCCAGAAAATTGTTTTGAGCTAGTTGGAAAAGTTGGGTGGCCACCAATATCCACTTGGATCACCATCAATGCATTCCATGCAACATTCTAACTATGAGCACCTTGATTCCCATAGAACTAGTCCCCGCGACCACTGTCTAATTGTAGTGTGTTAAACTCTATATTCCTTGACTGGCCCAGAGGAACTTCGCTTTCTCTTCATACGACTGATATTTGTGACCTCAGATTTATTCTTTTCAAGTGTTTTTTCATCTCCCATGTCTAGGAGCTATAATCCTGGCTTAATCCCTTGTATGCAATTTGGCGGTGAAGATTCATCTTCCCCCAGATCCAACGGTTGCAAGGGATTGTGAAACCTCAACTAGCTCGTGGTTTAATTCTCCTTTCGATATTCGCAATGAATATGGGTCGTCTGATATACGATTGGACTCAAAACTCAAAACAAAAATATATTGAGTTTAATTTACGTGTACAGGTCCCGACATTAACCCACATGCATATACCTTCCCTGCAATGAATACAGGTCGTCGGTCTTATCCCTAGATAGATTCTAAACCACATGATTCCAAATACAACAACCTCGACATAGAAGTATTTGACCGATAATTTAGACTGAGAGCAGAGATTCAATTTTCCAAATTCAACCACAGAACCCAATCACGGCACAAGTTGACATGGTATTAACACGTGGGTTCCTTGCAGGTCCACCTACCGATCGTTCACAGATCAACAATTTACAGTGTTTGCAGAATCCCTAATGTGTTCTCTCTTTATCAAAGAGTTCAATCTCTGCAATCCGAAAGGTTCTCGCCCAACTCTTTTAATCGTGGTTGTTGGTCATCCATCCCGATGATATCAACGATGTTGGTTGATTGTGGGCCATGAACTAGTGCGCCTGTTAATTCCTCCTTTGTGCTCCGCAATCAATACGATTCATCTGATATACAATCGGACCCAAAACTCAAAACAAATCTATATTGAATTTAAATTACGGGCATAGGCTCCGTCGTTAACCTGTGTTCTCATTCGATCTCCGCAATGAATACGGTTCGTCGATCTTATCGAACAACTGGATTTTGATCTGTTAACTCCAGTGGATCCTGAAATCGATATGTCGACTAAGAATGGTTTTCTTCCAACGAACAACTCGTGTTCACTTCCACTGTAAATCTCTTGATTAACCTTATTCAATCAAGGTTTTCTCTCGTGATCCTCAAGATCTCAATCTGTAGTTGATCGAAGGGATTTCGACGATCTCTTAGTAAATGTTTTTTACCTTTTGAGTCAACAGAGATCATTTTATTTAGATGTTCCTACATCATACAATCAGTCTTTACCACCAGAGGTTCACACCTCCATTATTCGGGTTCTCCTTCCCGAATCATACCCTCCTTGGGTATCCATGGCATACAACTGCCCTTTCAAAATTTTGTGCATAACATGAGACAATAAAAATAGTTCAGAAGGGACTCTCACCCAATCTTTTCATACTTGTTCTTGGTTGCTAGCACCCTCTTTGTAATTTTTACCTCATCAGTAGTGCTTTAGGGGGATTCTTACGGTCTTGTCAACAATCTTTTGACCGTAGCCTTTCCATGGTCATCCCCTGCTCGAGGTTGCCCATCATTAGTAATTGTCTTCCTCAACAGTTTCAATTCCTTTTTATACACAACATGCATCATTGGTTGGAATATCAATTAAAATGCGTGTATCATCCATTCAAATCCATAAAACATATTCAAAATGTCCTAGCATATCTTTATTCTCTTCATCACATTATCCTCAAAGGTTTTCATGAATGCAATACAGATAGTTCTCAATTGTTTTTGCAGTAATACAATCGCCATCACTATGGTGTCAGAGCATTTACCTTTATTAGTAAATCATCTTTCGCATTCTAGAGGAAACATAACACATATCAAGAAAGGATTTAATGGCTCTCCCCTTCTTCCAATTCTTTTCTTTTTCAACTTACTCCATGTTGGGATCTCCCTACTCCTTTCCTTGAGCAACCTTGGTTAGACCTCACCCTAACCTTTTGGATACAACAACATGCATTAATAGCAAGCTTTTTGTTCATAGTGGATCATAAACCTGTGCATCCTGCACATTATCGTTCATTTCTCAGAGTGGTTAACATTCATTTGTTAGTCTTCCACCTACACATTTCATTTTAAAAATGTAATCCAGGATTCTTATATAGGCAGGATTTGCAGCCTTTTGCCCAACCTTCAACAATCATTAGAGTTGTGACTCTATTCTTCTGATAGATCCCTTACACAGTTTCTTCACAGGTAACTCCTTCAACACGCAACTTCCTCATTGCATATCCATCACTATCTGTGATGGCCTCAACTTTGAATTAGCTTCGTCTCGTTAATAAGCATTCTTTAAGGAACATAGACATGCATTTCTAACATGCATCTTGATTATGTATCCACACATACTCTAGTTTTTGTTAACTTACATCCATGATGTACTTAGCCATATTCATAATCATGAGTCTATGTGTAGCTGCCATAGGTATATTTCATAGCCTACCTACATCTCTACTTTAAAATCAGTGAACTCATGATTGTTTACAATCATTCTCATGTGATCCTCAAAGGCATAATCATTTGCCTCTTATTATGAAAACAGAGAATCCTTGCTCATTTACTCTTACATCTATTTGTACTGGCTTTTCCTTTTCCCGGGGAAATGGAGCACATTCCCCTTAAGTTATCATTCAAAACATAACTTTCATGACTCTTCAGAATGGAGTCAACCATGCATCCATGGAATTCATTCAATCTTGGCAATCACAATGCTTGTCTCACATTTCACTCATCTATGAAATCACCTCGTGACTTTAGTATACCTGTACTCTTATATCATACATGTGCATCACTCGTATATTTAATATCATTCATACCTAACTGGTATTAAAATCAGGCTTCATATCAAGAAGCTTCACAATGCATTAAATCCATGCACTCAAGCATATACACACACAACCCAAACATTCATCATGCAATCTCATTGCTTGCACATTTTTCCATGTCATTCACACACATTGACATATCATACTTCTAGATCCTTCTCCCAAGGATCTTCCAATTCATCCTTATGATAGGCCTCATAGGGACCCTCAACATTGAGCTCCCCCCCCAATTGAGGGCTTGCAATCATATTATTCTTTTAATCATGTATACACATATTTGTGTATATGTAGGTGCATATCTTTCACATTTTTACCTCATTCATGTTGTTACTCCTCTGCTATCATCAGGTATTTATGGACTAATGAAACCAACAACATATCTTATGCTACAACCAACCATATGTTTAATTGAGTCCATTTGCATGTTACATTCATGCAACCATTATCGTATGCATCACAACATGTTCTCATCTTGCATTTTCATTCCAATACACACTCAGGTATTACCATTAATGTTGATCATCATATCACTACCCTCGTAAGAGTAGTTATCATTTTGACAAAGGGATGAAGAATTTTTTCTCCTGAATTTCAGCAAGAATTCCCAAATCACAGGTTCCATCTGCAGTCCTTCTCCTCAAAGAGTAAATGTAGATAATAACACCTCCTTATGCAACTTGTGCATTATCCCAAGCAGGCCAAGTGTTATTTCCATGCTCTGATGCCAATTTGTAACACACCCATGACGGGGCATAAAAATTTCGTTCTCCTTGAGAGAACAATACCCTCATTAAGGAGTCTCTATTTAATTTTTCTCTTCCAGGATTTCTAGCCACAACCTCCATGCTCTGAACCAAGCTCTTAACTGGGAAATATCCTCTTTTAATTCCTTCGGGTTATTCCATTCCCCTTATACTTTCATATGATCGTGATTTGTGAATAGACGCAAAAACAACAGGCGCTATGACAACCACTACACAAATTCCCCCAGAATGACAATTCTCTGAAGTTCACAATGCGACGTCGCATGTACTTGGGGATTACGATGGTCCTGATTCACTTTGGGACTTTGGCATTCAGAAGTTTCGAACCTTCCTATTCCTTTTTCCTCCGAAGTACATCGTACCCAGAGTTACGAATCGAGCGCCACACATACCTTTGCAATCAACAGTCATGGTTTACTTCGAGATTTCGGTGTTTGGGAGTTTCCACCTCTCCACACTCACTTTCTCCTGAAATTCTTTCACCCGTAGTTAATTATCTATCAATGTGTTTCTTCCACGAATTGACGGCTACATATCACTTCGAGGCTTCACGCTATGGGAGTTCTCACTTCACACAATCGATTTTCCTCTGGAGCACTAAACCTCTGAAGTGAAGGATCTAGTGCCACGTGTCTCATGGAACCAACGAATAGGATGGAATTTGGCACTTCGAGAATTCGGGAGGTTGACTCACTCCTCAACTGAAATCTCTCAGAGTTGGTCAACATCGGGCTAACTACCTCATAGATCTGACGGTCGGAATGTCTCTCAGGCATCCTCAGATCTAAGGCCCAGATTAACTTCGGGACTTCAGGACTTCGGGGATTTTACCTCCCTTACCACAAACTTGCTCATTTCGTTGAACTCGCGAAGTCTGAAGGACTCAAGGGGTTAACCCCCATGCTCCTTCTCATATCCAATGGTCACAACGGACCTTGGGTCTTCCCAAATAGATCTCGTTCGTTCATCTTCCAAACAAAGGAACCTTCCCTTTCGATATTTCAATCTCACTATTCTTCTTGAGATTTGTTAGCTCTGAAAGGCTTAAGAGTTTTGCGCTCTTTATATTGTACTTAACACTTGGAATAATTCTTTCATGCACCCCTTACGCTCATTCCTCAACTGTAGAACTTAAGTGGTTCTCGATATTTTCCTTCCTCACAGAGAGCCTTTGCATACATGCACTATCTCTCTTGAGATTTAACAAGCTCCTTCCTCTAAGGGACTTAGAACGACTAGGAGTGTTGACATGCATTCGTGAAACTGTGCCCAAGTTCTATGAACTTGTAGTTCATGGATCTAGTTTAAGCCACCACAGGGTGCAAGCATTTACGAGTACAAATCATGTCCAATCCATATAATTTCTTACTTGCCTAATTACACAATCAAGCAGAGTCAAAAAAGGATACATTATAAATCATTAAGAAAACATATCCATCCCTACAACATTCATAGGATATCCAACTTTAATTCACAGTACCACTTAAATACACAAGATATGTGATTACTTATCTATTACAAGTGGTAGCCAACTAACTGAATATGGGTGGTC
>JZKD02S1650902.1:77686-90697 GCA_000966675.3 Picea glauca
TCTCTTGCCACGTTTGCAACGTCTCTCTTGCAGTGTTTGAAACGTCGGTCTTGCCACGTTTGCAACGTCTCTCTTGCCACATTTGAAACGTCGCAAGAGAGACGAAAATTAGGTCATCGGAAAAATGACGTCATGTGAAACGCCATTTGAGGGGGTCCGAGGTTTGTCGGTCTTCCGACAATAGAAAGTGCCAATTGCGTCGAATGCACCGTCGAAATTTGACCCAAATGCAGTAGTGTTAAAATAGGAGAAATTTTAAAAGTTCATCAAAACATGTGTTTGGAATGTTTTTTACTAAGTGACCCCCCTGATAGACATAATTTCAAAACTAGGTGAATCACATGAGGTAGTCAAGTTTTATAGCAAAAATGGGGTAATTGTGTACCTTTCATTTAAGCAAGCTAATATTGATTTATCTGCCATTGTATTTTTAAATTCGAGAGATGTAATATTTTATGGCTAGCACTTTATTCATTTGTATGAATCTTGAATGTCATAGGTTGTAGCAATTAGATGTTCAATAAGCATATTAAGCATATTTGTGTGTAAAACATTATTGTCATGTTTAATATGATCCCGAGGATGACATATATGGGGTTAAATGTATATCTAACGGGGTAATTGTATATGTAATAGGGGTCAACCTAATAAATATCATATATATGCAATGAGTGAGAATATGTATATATAGAGATCAATATAGTCATTATGGAGAGGAACGTGTGATTTGGATATATGAATGCATTAAATTAGTTGGACGAGTTTACCTTATTCTATGAGTGATTATGTAACTCATCTCTATTATCATTTTTGGAGGTGTGCTCCAAATTCACATCATGTGTACATTATGTGTACTTTGGTTTATCATGCAATCTTTAGTATTCAGTACAAACATTTAGTATCAAAGAGGATAATCCTTGGGTTTGGCTCCTTCAAACAAGTCATCTTACAATTTTCATTCTATATTTTTAGGGAAATTTTCAAGGATCAAAGTTTCCAAGATGCAAAGAGGACAGAGTGAAGTACATCATGTCAAAATTTTAGATTCTAGGTCACTATAATTTCAGAGTTACAAGATGCGGAAGTCACATTTTTTTACTAGTCTTAAAACTAGTCACAAATGGATGTTTTTGGTAAAACAATTGAGACATTTTGAACTCACCATTGAGTCCAAAGAAGCTGAGATGGACATATTTTCCTTTCCTTTCATTCTAGTTGGACACTGGAGGCTAGATCTATGAGGTTTTGAATTCGGAGGTTTGTTGCTAGATCCAGTGGGGAGCCACCATTTTAGATCATTTTGGGTAAAATCTAACCCTGCAATCTCACTCAAAAGATCTTAAAACCCTAAGATCGACTGTCCATTCATTGATTTTGTGCAAATTTGTCCAAAGAGGCAATTTTTTTTCCTAGGGAGCTATAGGACCCCCCAATGTGCACTTGAACTTGGTCATAGTTTCACTAAATTTGATGGTTTCTCTAATTTATCTAGAGGTTTCTACAATTGGCGATTTCTCTAAGTTTGGCGGAAGTTTTCCTAATTTTGGTAAAGTTTTTTAATTTATCTAGAAGCTTCTACAGTTGGTTGTTTCGGTAAGTTTGGAGATAGTTCCACTAGATTTGGTGAAGTTTTTTAATTTATCTATAGGTTTCTACAGTTGATGGTTTTGCTAAGTTTGGCGACAATTCTACTAAATTTGGCAGAGTTTTTAATTTATCTGGAGGTTTCTATAGTTGGCGGTTTCGTTAGTTTGGAAGTAGTTCCACTAAATTTGGTGGAAGATAAATTTTGAATTTCCTACCCACTCTTTATTCACAGGTTGGGATTTGAAGACAAATTTTGCAGGCTCACATCTCAGGCTTCCAGCCTCATTTTCTCAAGCATTTTTTTTTCATTTGGGTTAATTTGTCATGCTCTCCACACTAGTGTAGATAGTTTCATATTTTGGTGCACCAATTTTCTAGTATTTGCAGATACTCATAGATAACACTGCTCAGTTCTCATTTTGAGAACTTCAAAGGCTCATATCTTTTGCATTCGACCTTGAATCAAGGTGATTCTCTTTTTGAAAGTGCATGATTTTTTGTGCACTTCGTATTGCTATTGTTTATTTCACTTGATATTGTTCCAAAATTGTACTTTCAGCACATACTCATTTTTTTGAGGGTTTGTAAAGGCATTGAAGTCAAGTCCAATCATCGTTCTCTTTATAGTGGTAATTGTAACCGCACTAATATAAAGTTACAAATCATTTTTCTTGGATGGGGATCCTTGATTGAGTGATTCATGGGGGGTCTCTTGGTGTGATTGTGCTTGTGCATCTTTTTCTACTCGTTGTCTTTTTTCCTTCACAAATGGGTAACTTTAAATTTCCATTGATAATGTCATACTACTACAACGCATTCCATCAAAATGCATGGAATGCCTTAATGCATCAAGGATATACACCTTATATTGAACAAAAGGTAATTAAACCCACATATGATAAGGAAAAGGTACTATGAATGATAGAACAAACAAAATCTCTTCATTGTCGTAGGAGTCTAGTTTCCCTTGATATAATGTTTCAACTTGATGGATGTAAAAATTCACATGATGCATGGGAAAAATTAAAACCTCTGTATCAACCATTGATGAAGTTAGGGGATATCAATTTGACAATGAACTAATGAGTCTTGATCCTAAGTCTTTTGACAACATCCAGGATTATGTAACAAAGGTTAATGACCTAAGAGCCCAATGTAAATAATGTGGCATAGAGAAAAAGGACATACAACTTGTCTTAACCACTCTCTCTAAACTTGGACCTAAATATGCTCCATTTATTTCTAGCTTTCACATTGTTTATTTAGAATGGTAGATTTCCATTTTTTATTTGGCTTAGCTTACACAGTGGATCAACTGGGCTTTTCCTACTCAAACAGTCGATAAAAATCATTGTAAATCGGGTGGGAGATGCTCAAACTCTCAAACAAATAGTCAAAATCAAGTTTTTTTGGGGGGGGATTGTAAAAACATACTTGTAAATTACCTTTCATCATCCCATTTTTATATGTATTCACCATATATTTTATCAGTCAAATTTTCTTAAAAGCATATATATTAACAACTCCATGAATCTAATTTTATCTAATAAATATGCCATAAATTTATAATATGTTACTATTAGTAATTGAATTACTTAATAGTGTTTATTAAAGAAAAGGTGAGAGTTGTTAACAAGAAATGTATAGATTAATATAAAAATGTTTGATGCCTATTGTGAGTCATATATCATGATGTATAAATGAATTTTCAATGTGGTCCATGTGATCGAGCAATGTTTGATCTTCCAATTGCTTTTTCCGCTGAAATTTAACCCCAAGTGACTCTACCATATTTGAACCTATGACTTATGGCCTCGAACAAGCATATAATTGAGATAAGCATTGGGGCTCCTTGATTGATCTATTTAATCATAAAAATTTATTTAATTTTAAACGGAAAATTTATTGATATCCTAAATAAAAAGATGTTTATCCACCAAGAAAGTCAATCTAATTCTTGATCTAAATTGAAGTTGATAACTACTAGGCATTTATATATTGAGATTAACCAAAATTGAAGTTCTTATTGATCACATGAACATCCATCACGTAATTGTTTAATGGGGAGCCAAATAATTATCATCTCAAATACAACTTACCCCGATCAAAATTGACCAAAATTGAGGTAATCTTTGACTTAGTATATCAACCTAAATTGAATTACGTATTGACAAATATTGACCTAAATTGAGTTTTCTTTGTAGAGTTTTCTAAATTTTTCCTTAATTAGTTTAGATACTAGCATTAGCATTACATGGATAAATATTGATGCAAAATTATCCCTAGCTCAAATTTGTACATTTCTGTAATATCTTTGTTTGTCCCCAATTCAAATTTGCAGCTAGGTTTGTCAATCTATCATTATCTGATTTATAATATCATTGAAGTATTCTCCACTTCATTGTGGATTCATTCCTTGTGCTGCCTTTCAAACTTGTGTAAGTTTTTGAACCTCAAAACTCTATCCTCATTTCCATTGCCATTTCTAGGTCATTAAAGCCATGAATTTTTTAAGATTATTTCTAATTACCCCAATAAAATTTTAATTTTGGATAACATGGAATAAGTTAAATTCACTTTGATGGGATCATATCTTTTAGTGAGTTCATAAAATAAGATTGAGATATATTTAATACCTAAATTCCATAATATTACTTAATATGTTTTATCTAACTGTTCTACGTTTTTCCCTCCTCGTCGGAATCTGGCAACATAAATCCACACAAGATCACAACTTTTTGTTCTTTAAATTGCATTTCTGAATGCAGAAATGGATTCAATGTGCTGAAAAACCCTAGAGCACTCGAATTATACATATTTAACCACTCAAATATGCAGATCCAACAATATCTTGCCGGATTTCGAGCAAATATCCTCTGAAAAAAAATGTCTGGAAAAGGGAAAAACATAGCACATTTAGACTATGAATTACTTAATATTATAAATTTTTGGGTATTATGTTCCATTAAGATCCATATTTTATATAGTATAGTCCCAATGGTATTCCAAGATAGTCTCAATGTTGATCCATGGGACAATATCTTGTCGTCATCAAATAAGATTGAGATAGCTATCGAATTTCGAGCAAATATCCTCGGAAAAAAAATGTCTGGAAAAGGGAAAAACGTAGCACATTTAAACTATGAATTACTTAATATTATAAATTTTTGGGTATTATGTTCCATTAAGGTCCATATTTTATATAGTATAGTCCCAATGGTATTCCAAGATAGTCTCAATGTTGATCCATGGGACAATATCTTGTGGTCATCAAATAAGATTGAGATAGCTTGAATATCTTAATTCCATAATATTATTGAAAATTATAATTGTTCCATTGAGGTCCATATTTTATATAATATAGTATCAATGGTATTCCAAGATATCCTCAATGTTGATCCATGGGACGATATCTTGCAGTGTGGTCATCAAATAAGATTAATATTGAGATAGCTTGAATACCTAAATTCTATAATATTACTTAATATTATAATTTTTTGGGTACTATGTTCCATTGAGGTCCATCTTTTATATAATATAATTTCAATGGTATTCCAAGATAGTCCAATGGTATTCTAAGAGATTTTATTGTATGTTGATCCATCTTTTATATGATATTGTTTCAACGATATTTCTAGAGATCTTATTCTATGTTTATGATATATGTTTCATGAACAACCAAAGTAAATTATTAGATGTTATAGCATTCATTGATAAAAAAAATCATTGATAAAACACAATTCTGCCAATAAGCAATCATGGTAAGTGTATCCAATTAAACAATCATTGAACATCTTGTTTCAAAATTCCAACAATATAACTTAACTATGTTGAGGAAAATGTTAGACCTTGGATTTTAAAGTTGAACAAACTAAATGAGCAAAATAGAAGCCAAGTTTCTACTAGTAATAAAACCTAGGAGAACTTTCAAGGAAAAAAAGTCGCCTTAACACAAACACAATGAATCCACAACTTTGCACAAAGGATCGAGCCTAATATAGGCAGTTGATAAACCCTAGAACCCATGCATGTCTAAAAAACATGAAATATGAAATGACATTTGATGGTAAACAAAAACCTGCAATGGAAACATTTGTTGGTAAATAGAACTCTTGCATCTGCAATGACATTTTTTTTTCTAAAAACCCAAAACCCAACCAATATTTTTAAAAGGAGAAAAGCAAATTTGGACCCCATTCAACATGATACTTGAGAATGAAAGCTCGTGTCCAAATCCATAATTGTCACCTTTCAAAACTTGGTATTCTTGTTTTCTTCTCAAATAACTTTTATGTTGTGAAATGAACATCGAAGACAATGATGGAATGTTGAAAATACATCAAGCCCAATGAACTTTGTTTGAAATTCGTCTATGATCATGAAGGGTGCAGGTCGTCCTCTTATGATATTTGTATGTCACAAATCAAGTATTAAATCATTGTGGAAGTGGCATTGATATGACCTAAAAGGCCAAAATGAGTCAATGTTAAGAGTGAAATAATCACCACGATGAGTGTATACATTCCCTCAATGACCATCTCGGATATAACAACACATTGACATTCAATCTGCAAGTTGGATTACCACCCTTCTATGGCCATCACATGGTGGACCCTAGTTGAACCCTAAATGAGCGTGATCTCTCACAATGACCATGTGGAATATATCACATTGGCATTTGTCCTGCAATTTGTATGACCACCCTCCCATGACCATCAGGCAATGAACCCTAGTCAAACCTTAAACGAGCATGAACTCTCTCTTCATGTCAAGATCTCATAGTGGGTAACCTTTGGGTGTAAAAACCACCAATCTTTGAACCAAAATATAAAAGGAGTAAATCAAGATACACATGCATATATAAAGGAAGCTTGTTAGGGGTTGATAAAAGCATCCTAAAATTAATTTTATTTTGGCAAAGTGTTTTGAAGTGCAAGCATGTGTTGTTGATAGAGTTTGGGCATATAAGTTTAGTCTCCTTGTGATTTAGATATTTAAAAAATGAACAAGTGCATTTTGTCTTAAACACATCTAAGTTTCAAAATGAATGAAGTAAAGCACTTTGTTGGAGACATATGCATTGTTTTTGTAGCGATATAGAGAAATAAATCATTTCAGGAAAATCATTAACTGTCATATTTCCAATAAAGGCATAAATTTGTTTAAATTATTTAACCATTCCTACAATATAGAGAAAGAAAATCTAAATAGTAAGCTCCACAAGTTTAGACAAATTCATTGTATTTACATGATGCATTGTGTATGTAGCAATATAACAAACATTGTAACGCTACAAAAGCTTGCAATTTATTAACTTAATCCTTTCTTTGGCAATCACTGTATTTTTGCTTATAGAGGTAGAAATGATAATTTCAAAATTAATAGACATTGCCTCCAATGCAAAAGCCCTACTTTGGCATTTCAAGCAAAGCATTAACTGTCTTGTTGCCAATAAAGGCATAAACTTGTTTAAATCATTTAACCATTCCTACAATATAGAGAAACATAAAATCCAAATAGTAATCTCCACAAGTTCAATTTATTAACTTAAGACTTGCATTTGCATTTTAGACATAAACTTGTTTAAATTGTTTAATCATTCCTACAATGTAGAGAAAAATAAAATCTAAATAGTAAACTCCACAAGTTTAGGAAAAAATTCATTGTATTTTTGCTTATAGAGGTAGAAATGATAATGTCAAAATTAATAGACATTGCCTCCAACACAAATAAAAATAAAGAGTAATGGGTAAGCTATCAAAGTTGCAAGTATTTCCTTTTGTTTATTGTGCCCATTGTGAAATTTTTTACACTGCCTCCAACGTAGAATAAAATAAGTAAATAATAAGCTACAAAAGCAACAAGGATTGTTGACCATAAAGAGTTAAATACCCCAAACAAGGCCATTTTACTCTTTTATTAAGAGAATTTTATCAAGCTCAATGTATTTTTGAAGTCAAATTGAGGGTAACAATTGTTCCTGAAACATTTTAATTAGGTAGTCCCTTTTTAGCACTTTGGTTCAATATCAAAAACAAAATTTGTGGTAAAACATATTTAGAAATCATTGTTAGGCAATCAACATCACCAGGGCCATGAGACATAATTTTTCCTACATAAATTCACAAACCATTTTATGCATTATACAAAGAACCATTTTCCCTTTTCAACACTTTGGTTCAATATCAAAACCAAAACTTGTGGTAAACCATATTTAGAAATCATTGCTAGGCAATCAAAATCTTCAAGGCCATGAGACACCTAATTTTTCTTACATAAATTCACAAACCATTTTATGCATTATACAAAGAACCATTTTCTGCTTTATACAAAGATTTCAAAGTACTAATTGCAAAATCATTATTACAATTTGAAATTTATTTGCAAAGTGAAGAGGTATAAACTCTAGTTACAATATCTAATAAAACCACAACTTAGTTTTTCCAACATAAAGTTGGCTTAGTTTTTCCAACATAAAGTTCCCTCATAATAAAACCAAAGATAAGGATAATTTTTTCCAACATAAAGTTCCCTCATAATAATACCAAAGATAAGGATAATTCATACAATGAGAGATTTGTTATTAGCAACATGCTTTCTTATTACATAAATGATTGTCAAACACAATGAATATTTTTTGTTATGTGTTGGAAAACAAAAGATCAATGATTGTCAAATACAATGAACATTTTTTGTTGTGTGATTCTTATTACATAACGATTGTCAAACACAATGAATATTTTTTGTTGTGTATTGTCAAACAAAAGATAAAGTGACAAACAACAGTAATTAAGGATATGCACTCTCACTTCCATAGTGTTGAAAGAAGAATAATGATAATAGAAAAGTTACACTAGAGGCCAAACTAGAGATCGTAAAATAGGTTTATATGAAAAACCATGATTTCCATTGCGTTCGTGATGGACATGCAGCAGGCGAAACACGAAACAGGTAGGGCCAAATATGCATTGATGATTGAAAGACAACGGATAGAAGATATATACAACTCCCATTCGAGGATAGGTGTGCTCAACAGATAGATAGAGACTATCACTCGACCCCTGACAACAATAATTCAAGAAATGCCCCCTCACTTTCATAGTGTTGAAAGAATAATAATGATAAAAAAAGCTACACTAGAGACCACACTAGAGATCGGAAAATAGGTGTTTATGCCAAACCAGAATTTGCATTGCAACTATCACTCGACCCATCACACCAATAATTCAGGCAATGCCCTCTCACTTTCATGGTGTTGAAAGAATAATAATGATAAAAAAAAGTTACACTAGAGACCAAACTACAAATCAAAAAATAGTTATTTTATGACAAACAAGGATTTCCATTGCAACTGTCACTCGACCCCTCACATCATCTTCTTTAATCATTGGGAGATGCATGCCTATCACCATCTCCTTAGAATTTAAAATCCCAATTCATGAACCAATTTGAAATAACATAATAGTACATTCACTCAACAATTTCCTGACAGACATTATCCAATCACACAACAAATCTTCAAAACCATGTTGGGGGAGGGAACTTACTGAGATTGAATGGTATAACTCCTCATTCTAAATGTCCCCTCTGAATGTTCTGAATTTTACCCACCACGACATCCCTCTATCCCTCTTGGCTTGCTCAAATTCTAGAGTGTTATCTAGAAATACTGCAATACTTAGTGCAATTGTTAGTGATGAATATTGTGTTTACGAAGTCATTAAACTGCAACCAAAAGATGACAAATTAAAAGTAGGTCAATGACTTGTATTAGATCCTACCTTGAAAATCAAAACAATGCATGCATCGAAATTCTTTTTGAACTTACCCATCCATCATGCATTTGTATGGGCAGGCCCCACTTTAAAAGTAACAACAAACTCATTTAAGTATTGTGGAATAGACAATCTTGGAAATAAGAAAACTCTAACAATGAACAAGTATCACATTGAGTTCCTGATAGTGAATTGGATGATGGAAATATAAACAGCAACTGGAAAAAATAATAACAAATAGGAGCACTCAGAAACCCACAAACCTGAACTTCCAAATATATTTATTTTATTTGGATTGATTGAAACCACTTATCAATTAACACAGAGCACACCATATAATGCAACAAATCTGGAAAATGGTTTTGATGCAAAAAGAGCTCCCAGATTCCCTAAATGTCCCTAAATGTCAGTAAATACAAAAGTGCATTAATATGAAGGATTGTGAACATGATCATAAACATTTCTCTCAAATAAGTAAATGTATTTCTCTCAAACAAGTAAATACATTTCTCTCAAACCAAGTAAATATATATCTAGCAAGGAAAAAGGAGTCACCAATGAGGGTAGGGTGGGGGTAATATTAGAGAAAACATATTATGTCTTCTCTAATACTACCCCCAACCCCACCCTCAACCTAATATTCACCAACGAGGGTGGGGATGGGGAGTAATATTGGAAAAAACATATTATGTCTTCTCTAATATTACCCACCACCCCCACCCTCAACCTAATTTTGAAAATAAGATTATAAAATCAGTTGGATGCTTACTCTAGTAATACCAAGAAGTCCAACATTTTCTATGAAATAACAACACAGATTCAGTTAAACTTTAAGGTATAAAACATGATTTCTATAAATTTAGTCATAATAATAATTTCGTGATGACTTCAATGAGCGGAGCATACTCCACAATGAAACAGTGGAGCCAGTTCTTGTCCAAAAAATACCATCTAGTAGTATGACAATACCCCGAAGCATAACACTAGTAAGTCCCATACATTGTTCCAAATAAAAGCATGTACATGAATTGTGTCAATTCAATTAAAATGAAATTTGATTTAAAACAATCAATTCTGTTCAACTCGCCTACCAACCAATACCCCAACTAAGAACATAGGTAGACGGATTTGTGGCACTTGCAAGTCGTAATGACGCTTTATATGCTCTAGTTGATTGTCAAAATATCATGACAAAGTTATTCTCAAATTAAAACTACATTTACTAAAAGAGCCATGTCTGCCTTATCATCTCTAAGATATCATGCAAAATATTTAAAGATCTAAGAACTTCAAATGCCAATCCCAAAACACCTACCACTCATTTTTAAGCACAAGAAAACATAAAAATGTGCCAATTGTGTATAACCTCAATAAGAAAAACAAGAATTGCAAACATCATTCCAAACATATGGCTAGCATCAAAAGTATCTCAAATGCCCAACCTTCCCGTACTAGTTGATCTTGCCTCACTTTGTTAGGATCAAAATGAAGCTCCAATGCCCAACCTTGTTGAAGATTTGGCACTCGTTGATGTATATAGCTTGATCTCCTTTATTTCATGTATGAAGTATAAACATCATAATACTAGCTCACTTCACTAGGATGGGCAGTAGATCCACTGTCGTTCTTCCTATACTAGTTGTTCCTGTTATTCCCGATTTCTAGGTATAACTAGGAGATCATGTCTTGAGGCCCACAGGTCCTAGACATGGAGTACCGAGAGAAGGATTGACCTGGGCATGGCCCTGGAGGGCCCATCCTTCTTCTTCTTTGCCAGATTTTTCCTATCAGCAGTAGCAACATCCATCACCATCGGTTTGGACTTGCATCAGAGAAGACTCTTGCTCCATGAGGTAATTGGTATAGGTATCATGGTATGTGTCATGTTTGATCATTATAACTTTCTTATATATGCATCAGGTTCCTTACATTTCTGATAATTGCTTGGATCTTACACTAACCCACTTGACCATTGTTGGGGGGATTATTGGGGCACCCTAGCAAGATTGTATCCATGGGTTTTGGTTAGCCACCAGGGGGGATTTGAAGAGCCATCGTTCGCTCCCACCATACTATCACTTTACATCTTATCTCCCATACATCCATCCCATTCCCTTAGTCTGGGCATTAGGATGACCTACTTGAGGGGTTACACTTCGTCGCGTGGGAAAAAGGGGCTAAAGGCCCAGGGAGTAAAAGTTGTTGGTAAAAGATAAAAGCCATAGGAAATAAAACCTAGAGATGCTTCGCTCAGGGATCCCCGAGAAGGCAATAAAAGGACTCTCGATCAGAAACAAAAGGGACCCGAAGAAAAATAATAAAACAAGACCTAACCAAGAGGATTGGAGGTCTCATCACGAGTCGACCCATTATGTTCATAGGTATCTAGCAGTATGACATTGCCATTATCTGGTCACCACGCCAGGGAAATGATCCTTGGTTGCATGGCCAAGGGAAAGGGGGTCTCATCACGAGCTAGCCTTATCATTTCTGTAAAAATACTAGTGGGTAACACTATCGACTCTGGTCACCATGCCAAGGAAGTGTCCTCTGGTCAGACCTTGAAGTAAAAAAGAAAGAAAAAGCAATAATAAGAAAAGAATAAAGGCAATAAAGGGGCTTGGAAAAAGTGCATCCATGATGGGTACATCTCACCTCCTACAAAGGCACCCACGGACAATACCTACCCATGTTCTTCACTATGATTGGACATCCTCAGACCATATCACTTTATATACATGGCTTGAATAATCTTCTGTGGAAACTTTCTTCTTCTTATGGATACTAGCCCAATAGGTTGTTCTGTCTATTTCTTCAACTTTGTATGGTAGATCAGTTTAATGTCTTTGAGCTATTAGAGGATATTTCTAGGGGTTTTATGCATGTATTTGATAAATTTAATGATGAGATATGATTGACATTGCTATGATCCCGAGGACTAATGAGCCTCTGGAGGGTGAAGTTTTTGATGTGCAGGACCATACCTGACGAACAGGTACCAATGGACCAGTACACATGGGGATATGATTAGCTCGAACCTCCATGGGGCTGAAGAGCCCATCAAATGGTTGTTGGGATGGTAGAGACAGGACAGCGTTGTGATGAGCCTTTGCACAGAAAGAAAGAAGGACGTTCCACCAGGACACTTTGGCAGAGCCCAACCTAGGGGGGAATCACCCACTGCAGATGGAACGTTTGTCTTTGATGGACATGATGTCACCTAGGAGAGCTAGACGTTATCTTGAGCGTGTGGAAGTGTGATGAGGTTATTGGCATGTGTGGCAGCTTGGAGGACGCCCTAGAAGGTCCAACGTCTCACTTCTGGATGCTAGATTTGCCCAAAAGGGGCCAACGTCTCCCTCAGAAGGGCTTGACGTCCCACCTTTTGCTCATATTATGTCATTTTTCTAGCAGTAAATGTAAAAACAGTGTAAATTTTGTAGTCAGCCTTGTCAGTTGTTTTAATGACCTATTTTTTAATTGAGGGGTCATAGATTGATATATATTGAGGACGTTTTTCCTCATTTTGAATAGAACACAACTCACTCTCTTGTGAGATCTCAAAACTTGCGCCCTAGTTTGGTGCTCTTGGTCTTTTAAAGTGAGGCGCAACTCTTGGAGGAGGATTTCTCTTGGCATTTATGGTGTT
>JZKD02S1650902.1:135254-148646 GCA_000966675.3 Picea glauca
AAAGGAGGTTGCCCCCTCGAAGAGGCTTATTATCTGAAATTATCTCTTTTTCAAGGTGTTGAGTACTTTTTCTGAGGTTTTTCTATGCTATATTGATATTTGGTTCTTAACACTTTCTTCAAGTGTAAGAAATGATAATGTTAACTTATATTCAATTTCAGTGAAGAGGTCTTCAAAACATTCATCAAAATTGACAGCTGGATAATAAATTCAAGGTAGGATTTTAATACAGGTAAACAATTCTTAAATGTACAGGTAATTTGTGGAAAAACAATACGACCACCTTCACAAGTAGAAACACTAAACTTTCCCTTTCAACAGTTTGTCCCACATGAAGAGAATTTGTCTAGGAGACTTATAATGCACAGTATAGTAATCATTTGTACATCCATATTGGCAGAATGTCCAATTATGAGATTATTGAACACGTGAAGAAGCATTGAATCCTTCAAGTCATATCCCCATGCTAACATCTTCCATCTTGAAAAGCTGCACCAAGCATCTAAGATGACAAGTGAAAACTGAACAAAATAAACTGAGTTCAAATTACAATACATTCATAATGCTTGCAGAAACGAGTTATCAGATATAATACACTCAAAGGGTGATTAGCATGTTGAAATACAACAAAATTCTCTATGTCATTTGAAATGATATATCCTGGCCCATTTGTGTAAGTAGGGTACTCTTCTTCTAGCCATTCCTGAACCTCAAAAAAGAACAATCTATGTTATATTAATCCAATGAGAACAAAGCCAAATGTAAAAGTGGACAAAGTATACCTAAATATTCCATTTCGGTAAGAAGAACTGAATAGGTAAACAAGAAAAACCTTAATCAGGAACAACACATAACCCCATTCTATAGCATTCTGGAAGAGGAAAACTCAATATTCACTTGATAAGAACATAAAACACTTCCAGTATTCTAAGAATTAACCTCATATGTTACAGGCCATTTGCCGACATAGACAGGCCTGTGGAAAAGATTAAGCTTACCCATATACAAGACATCTACATGGGGAGTTCTTTTGATTTTCTTCAATACATGGGGAGTTCTTTTGATTTCCTTCAATATTTTCTCCATTATCACACTTCATAATGTATTTTGCAGAAATATTCTGGACCTGCACAGAGTTTTAAGTACAAATCAACCTATAAAGAAGAACCCATTTGTCTAACCTATAGGAAATGAATGCAAAACTAAGAAAAAGAATCTTTCAGACAATCAATGAGGTGGCCGAAGTATAATTCACCAATATCCAATATTTGGGAAAACAACACCGATTCTTATTCCTTAGATGCATGGGGGTCGAGAAGGAAACATGGAAGAGATACAGTTCACATTTTTATATAGAACACTACAAATACAATGCTTAAAGCTATTTGATAAAGAAAAACAAACTCATCAGTTGACCCTTCAGAGTCAAATTTAAGGGCTAACCACATTAGAAACACTTCTAAGATGTCCTAATTGAGAAAAACATTTAAGAAAAATTGCTTCCTCCAAATCCAGCGACAACAACATGTATTATGTCTGTCTTTTTTCTTACAACGTATGTACGCAAAGGAAATCAAAAGGAAATCCTAAAGGAATGATCCCTGTAGACGATCAACTCTTGATTCGTCTATCTGTCTTTTTTCTCATAGCACATGTACCCAAAGGAAATCCTAAAGGAATGATCACTTTATAAGTTCAACTGTTGATTCATCTCACTCCTAAAACAATTACAAGTTTTCAAAAAGGTTATGAAGAAAACATGGATTCAAGACAACAATTAGATTTGGAGGTTTTATTTCAAACAACATGCCTCTTATAATGTAAAGACAGAATAGTAGATAATCTTGAAAATGCATGGAGATATATTGCAAATTTTCCAGGTTAAAGGCAACCAGTGCTACCAAACGAGCAAATTTTTCACTTTGCTACCAAATCTGAGAATACCCTTTAAAAGGGTACTATATACTTACCCCATATTCACAAATTGCAAGTCTTCAACACTACAAATTCATAATGGTCCATAAACGGAACAAGACAACAAATAGATATGGAGGTTTTATTTCAAATAGCATGCCTCTTATAATGTAAAGACAGAATAGTGAATAATCTTGAAAATGAATGGAGATATATTGCAAATTTTATAGGTTAAAGGCAACCAGTACTACCAAACTAACAACTTTTGCACTTTGCTGCCAAATCTGAGAATACCCTTTAAAAGGGTACCATATACTTGCCCCATATTCACAAATTGCAAGTCTTCAACACTACAAGTTCATAACGGTCCATAAACAGAAAAATAATAATATCTCAATAAAAATCTACTTGGTTCTTTAGCTGCCCATTGACCTCCTTCCTTGCATTCTACACAATGCCCAGAATATGGTTGTTATTGATCTCAATATGCATCATACAATTTCATGAATAAAAAAAAATTGAAAATCTTATTACAACTAAAGTCCATAAATATTTCCTTCATGGATTTATTCTAATAAATTATTATTTATGCCCATGTTCAGGGAACAGTAGGCACTTTCTTTAAGTAAAGAATAATAATATACAGAAACAATCCTAAAAATATAAAAGATAGCCAATGTACATTGATTAACATAATTCAGGTTAATGGTGCCAAAGGAAATATTTCTATTCATTATGATCCCAACACACAGTGGAAAAGAAGTACTCAAATCACTTTCAGCAATTCTCAAATGAATTTACAAAGACTACTCCGTTCAATGTACATCAGTGTATGGTCTAGTGGTAAGATAGAGCGCTTTTCATAATGATGAACCAGGTTCAAAAACCAGGCAGGCATTCTCCCCATCATAACGTAGTTGACGAAATATTTCCAAAGTGTGAGGTCATGTTAATGAAAGAAACATTGGTTTCATGCTAATGTGGAGGTGTTGTTAATGGTGGGCACCATGCTAATGCAGTCTTTGCAGATTCATGTTAATGCAATAAACACTAGTTTCATGCTAATACGGAGGTGTTGTTAATGGTGGGCACCATGCTATTGCAGTCTTTGCAGATGAGGGAAAGTGCAAGTCCTAGGCGGATTTGATAAATAGATACCCCTCAATGGTGGGTTCATCATTCATAGAAAGATCACCATGTTGTAAAGACGATATCGTAAGGATTTTTATACCCTCTCCAGTCAAAAAGGGGTTCATAAACCTCCAAAGAAAATGATTCCACTTGATACCTCATCATAATGGGGTTGACCAAGTCTTTCTGAGGTTTGAAATCGTGTTAATGCAATGAACATTCCTTTCATGCTAATGCAAAGGTGTTGTTAATGTTGATCCTCATGCTAATTCTTTGCAAATGAGGATGAGTGCAAATCGTGAGTGATTTGACAGAGTAGATGACCCTCAGTCGTGGCCTCATAGCCAAAGATCGCCATGTTGTGAAGCTAATAATTTGATATTATAAGGAGTTTTGTAGTGTTGAGAAGATGATATTAAAAGGAGTTTTGTAACCACCAGTGAAAAGGGGTTTACCAACTTCACTGGTTTACCAATCCAAACAAAGAGAATGACTCCACTCAATACCACCGTCATGTACATGTCAAAATTTTAGCATATGAATATCCCTTGTTTGTTATTCAAGAGTTAGAAAATATAAAATCCATAAATGAAAAAAGTCAAAACAACACTACCACCCTTTCATGGCAAAAATGAAAGAATTAGATGAGATGGTAGCTAGTTAACTAGTACCCAAAGATTTAGCAATATGGTCTTCCTGCTTTAACTGAATGGAATGGATTTAAGGATTGTCTCCTAAACTCACTTTATGGCTAAGAAGCTACTGTGTTCTACAGTGAACTCCAACAAAATTGCCCAAGAATTGCATCTGTTAATAAATGTTAGTCACTTAGCAGTTGATTGCCCGACACTATGTCCAAAGTGGTGTGACCATGCATATTCTCTGAAGGTAGGTTTGTGTGATTCCAAGGTCCTCACAATGGTGCTTATGCACGAAAACACCCTAGACTTGAAAGTCTCCTAATCATGCCTAGATAATGCATAACTTCCATAGTGATCTCCTATGGGAAGCATTTAAGCATCAGCACAACAACAGTTATAATATGATCACAATCAGCAATGTAAAGATACTTGCATACAAGTAAAATAGAAAAAGAGCATGCAGTCACAACAATGTAAATATACTTGCATAAAACACACGAAGAGAAACTATGCAAGCATGAGATGAGAAGTGTGCCCATATTATTATGGGAGTGTGCATATATATTTTTAAGAGGATCTTGGATAAGGGCCACATCAACTATGTGCATGGAGAAGAAGAAGGCCAAGGAGGCCATCAAAAGGAGATATGGGGAGGATGAGAGTAAATACCAATGTTCCCTCAAGTTTCCAAGATGCAACAGCAAGAAAACACATCTGGGGGACGTATGGAAGCACTCCCCAAATTCTAGGGAACATCATAGGGAACATTGGGGTCTCAACATAAGGGACACCACCCAAAAATACTAAAAGTTTAAAATCAAAATATATCAGTATTTAAACGTAAACCATTGAAATTTTCTAATCCTACACCATCACTCAACCCATCACACAACAGAAACTTAAAAATCTCACAGAGGCAGAACACAAAAATGACAGGCAGCACCAAAGGAGAACTCATGGGGGAATTAAACATTAAGTTTAAATGTACTTTGCTATATTTTTCCCCCCCGAATTATCAAAAAAGGTCAAATGGGAAATGAGAGAACAACTTTTTAGGTGAGAATAATCCCATTTTTAAGGGGGGCATTTCCTTATGCATTTTTGTGCATTCCCATCAAAAAGGGACATGGGGAAATGTCCCCCTTGGAGTACCCTTGCCCAGGAACATAGAGAGTGCATCCCCTACCCTCGGGGATGCATCCTTGATGTAATACTGGTAAATACATGCCTCTATGACAAATAATTGGCACTAGATGGGATAGACAGTTCATTTCCCCTTTACATGTCGCTGGGTACTTTTTAAACCCAATATTCTTTCATGATAAGGATATAATCAATGAAGATGAGAAAGTGACTAGAGGCTTATCGATGTGCATTGACAGGTGTTCCCCCAAATTAATAAATTCAAAGCCGCGTCATTACACAACTGCAAGATTACAGGACCTCACTGGTTTACCAACCCAAACAAAGAGAATGACTCCACTCAATACCACCATAGTGTACATGTCAAAATTTTAGCATATGAATATCCCTTGTTTACTATTCAATAGTCAAAAAATATAAAAACCATAAATGACAAAAGTCAAAACAACACTACCACCCTTTCATGGAAAAAATGAAAGAATTAGATGAGATGGTAGCTAGTTAACTAGTACCTAAAGATTTAGAAATATGTTCTTCCTGCTTTAACTGAACCGAATGGATTTAAGGATTGTATATTAAACTCATTTTATGGCTAAGAAGCTACTGTGTTCTACAGGGAACTCCAACAAAACTGCCCAGGAATTACATCTGTCAATAAATGTTAATCACTTATCAACTGATTGTCCAACTCTATGTCCAAAGTGGTGTGACCATGGATAATTTGTTAAGGTAGGTTTGTGCTATTCCAAAGTCCTCAAATGTTGCTTATGCAAGGAAATGCCCCCCTTGGAGTATCCTTTCCCAGGAACACACGAAGTGCATTCCCTACCCTCGGGGATGCATCCCTGGTGTAATACTGGTAAATACATGCCTCTGTGACAAATAATTGGCACTAGATGGGATAAATAGTTGATTTCCCCTTTACATGTAGCTAGGTACTTTTTAAACCCAATATACTTTCATCATATTTCCAATATGCAATAAAGTGCACAAAGCCTCGGGTTTTCAACTGGTCAGACATGGTTCTCATAGTATGAAGAGGCAACTGACAAAGTAAAGAAGGGGTGACTTGAAGCAGTTCGGGTACGGGTCACTTTTGGTGTCATTCTTCCTTGAGAGGGTCCCACTGCTGCAACTACAAGTAGATTGGGGTTTACCAACCCCACGGGATCCGAGGATGCTGAGGTGGTGTAACCTCATGGCTCGACATGTAGCAGGGCCTATAATCAAATATAACGATTCACTTTTTGACTAGTTGAGGCCCCAGATGTTGATGATCGATGACTACGCATATGTCGGCTTGGATTTTCAAGGAGATTTGGATTTGGTCCTACCTGAGGATGCTCAGTGGGGTGACTTAGGTGAGAAGTACGCATTTTTTTCTTTTTAAATGTTTTTTCAAATTTTATTATATAAAAAAATTTTATGTTTATCCAAGGACTAATCAAAAATTTATTTTGATGACACAGATGTGGGGCCGTATTGACCTCCAAGATCATCTCCCATTCAGAGATGGGGAGAAGTGTCTCCAGTGGAAATATGGGATGTTGAATACTACGAGGCAGTTGAACAAAACTTAGAGGGACTGACTGCAGATGTCCCAGACATCACTATTGGAGAGATCCTGAGACATTATCAACACCATATTGTAGGCGTGTTCGAGTCTCTTAGTCAATTTCTCCATAGGGTAGCCCGCGCATTTGTATGTTACCATGAGCGCCATTCATGATGCTATTTTGTAGAAGCCATGGGCTTCATATGTTTTGATATTTTGGTCCTGGACAAAAACTTTTTGTAAAAATTTTGATCGTTATATATATATATGGGACTTCTGTTGGCTTATTTTGTTTTGTATAATACATGTGATGCGTGATTGGTTTTATAAATGTCTCAGATGTCTGTCTAAAACATAACTAGCTAAATCATCAGTCAATGTATTTATACATATAGGAATGTGCTGGTATTCGATATAATCAAAATAACATTCCAAGAGGCAAATTCGTAGATATGCTCATAATAAAGTAGGACTTCAGATAGCATAGACATTAATTAACTGTAGCACTACTAGTTGTGAATCGAGTTGTATAACCAAGTGGCAGATACCAAGCGAAATAGCATCAATCAACAATTCGATGATGGTTCTATATTCTGCAATATTATTGGTCGCACGACCGAGGTAAACACCTCGTAGACTGATGAGTTCATTTGTAGGTGCGTAAATTTCTCATGCAACAAAAGCTAAGTTCTGAGTACTACGAATAGCGCCATTGACGAAGCCAATGTGGGGTAGAGAAGACTTCAACATCTGGAAACTAAGCACAACGCAAGGTAAGCAGTCGAGGGCAGAAACCAAATAACGAAAAAGCACACTAAAGTAACACATAAAAATTATGATACAATAAAATACAAAAACTCATGAATAGATGATCTAAGCATAGTAATTCTTTAAGTAAAGCCCATTTATGGGTTCACTCAAAGGGATACCATCATAGTCCACTAACTCTTAGGCTCCTTTTTCCAACACCCGTCTGACGATATAAGGGCCTTGCCATATAGCCTCAAATATTTCAGCTCCTAGCAAACATTGATCTTGTTTATAAAGGAGAACTAGATCACCTTCCGAGAAAACGCATGGCTTGACATGCTTGTCGTATTGGGCTTTGATGCGTTTCTTATGGGTTTCTATAACTAGGGTGGCATCACAATAGGTTTTGTCTAGTTGCATAAGATACAACATACGTTCTTCTTCAGCAGAAGTGTTCGGGAGAAGTTCAACAACTAGCTTTAGAGATGGTATCTCACATTCAATCGGAAAGATGGCTTCAAGACCATAGATTAACTGGAAAGGTGTAAACCCAGTAGCAGACTTGAAGGATGTTCGGTAAGACCACAATGTTGAAAACAACATTGTGTGCCAACTCGTTTTGTGAATCCTTGTCATTCATCGAAGCATGGTAATGAGGACTTTGTTTATTGCTTCAACCTGGCCGTTGGCCTATGGATAATAGCGTGTTGAGTTTTCATGGCGAAAACCTAACTTTTCGGTGAGTTATGGCATCATGAAGTTTCTAAAGTGGCTATCGTGATCAGTAAAAATATCTTGATTAACACCAAACCAATAAATGATGTGATTGAATATGAATAGTGCTACAGTCTTTCTGGTATTGTCGAATGTCAACATCGCCTCGGCCCATTTCATAAAATAATCTACGGCTACAATAATGTATCCATGCCCTCTGGTCGAGTGAGGGTGACATGTCATGAAATCGATACCCCATTTCACAAAAAGTCCAATGGATACTACAGAGTGTATGGGAGCAGGGTGTGATCATATTTTGTTGTTGTAGGTTTGGCAAGCGTGGCATTTTTGGACAACAATAATACAATCGTTGAATAAAGAAGGCCAAAAATACCCATCTCGTAAGATATTTTGGGCAGTAGCATACCCAGACAGTGATCACCACCTACTCCAGAATGGCAGTCATTCAGGGCTTTCTCGGCTTCGTCAAATGTGAGGTAGCGTCGAAAAACAGAGTCAATCCCCCGACAATAAAGAGTATCACCAAGGATAATATACTGATGGGCTTGATAGCATATGTGACGATAGTCAGTTCTAGACAAATCGGGTCAAAAAGTTTGGGTCTGGAGATATATGATGATATCCCCATACCAAAGGTCATCAGAACTGATCAGAAAAAGGGATCCATCAGGTAATGAATACTCTGCTACATTTTCCATTTCAGAATAGGGAAGGTCGCATATCAATTTGGAAAACACAAAGGATTTCTTGGACTTAGTACATTCGAATTCTAAGTCAAACTCCTGGAGTATTGTTATCCATTTGGATTATTTTCCCCATGGAAATTGGAGTGTAAGAATGTGTTGCATAGGGTTGCAGTTGGAAATCACTATAGTCTTGCGTAAAAGGATATAGTGTCGAAAACGTTGAACAACTTGGACAACGGCGAAGGCCAGTTTTTCAACATGAAAATACTTGGTTTCGGTAGTCGTGAGACTCCGACTCAAATAATAAATGACATGTTCATCGTGAGAATCATCCTCCTGGACTAGAACCATAGCAATGGTAGAGGCTGAGGCTATGAGATACAGGAAATAATCTTGACCGTAATCAGGTGGGATAAGTAGTGGGGTACGAGTTAAAGTCGGTTTTAAAGCATCAAAAGCTTTGTTGGCAGTGCTATCCCATACAAACTCAGAACCTTTCTTGAGCAGTCGAGTAAAGCCAAGAGTTAACTCAACATAGTTTGGGATGAAACGACATAGAAAGTTTTCTTTCCCTTGCAAAATTTGTAGTTGGTGAAGTGAGGAAGGAGGAGGGAGATTGATAATCGCCTTGACCTTCAAAGGATCTACCCTGATCCCTTGACAATAAAGCCCAGAAGTCAGTCGGATTCTACACAAAAAACACATTTGTGGGGATTTAAGCATATATGGTAAAATCGACATCGAAGAAAGATGGCGCGGAGGTGTGTTGGATGATCTACATGACACATGGAATGAGCCGGTAAGTCATCGAGATATGACTGCACAATGTGCTTTATATCATGAAAGGAAGAAGACATAGCACGTTGAAAAGCTGCGTCGGCATTCTTTAAACCGAAGGGTAGTTGCCGGTAGGTGAAAGTTACCCAAGGACAAATAAAAGCGGTCTTGTGTTGGTCTGCAGGTACGATATTGATTTGATTATATCCAGAGAAACCATCCATCAAAGAGAAGATTTCACTTCTGACACAATCATCAACGAACTGGTCAACGAAGGGGGTAGGAAATTTGTCTTTAGGACAATATTTATTAATGTCCTTATAATCAACACACACGTGGATCGTACCTTGTTTCTTGTTAACTGGAACAAGATTGGAAACCTAGTCAATTAGAGCCACATGGTAAATAAAGTCAGCTTTGAGAAGTTCCTCAACTTCAAGCTTGATAGTTGTTTCTTTACGTGGGTGGACCGGACGAAGTCGTTGCCAGACGGGTTTAGCGCCCGGGTTTGTCTTAATATTGTGTACAACAATGTCAGGGTCAATACTCAACATTTCTTCATAGCTCCATGTGAAGACGTCACAAAATTATTGGAAAAGAGACTTATAGGTGACAACTTCATCATGGGAACACGAAGCTCCGATATGCACATTTTCGACAACTCCAGGTTTGATGGATATGTCGAGGGGGATGGTGGGTGAGATATTACTTAAGTTTCCTTCGTAGAAAATATCGTGTGTAGACTCGAGAATGGTATAAATGACGACAACGGTCTATGGGGTCGAGATCCGTTGGTAACTCTCAATGGTGTGTTGTTCCAGGAAGAGAATGGAACGATGATGTCCATCGTCCCAAGGGGTATCTTCCATAGACATAACATACATAATCATCTCGTCTATAGGAAAAATGATGCGGAATGGATCCAGAGATAAATCACCAAGAGAGGGGGTAGAAGGGGTTGTCGATTGAATAGCTTGATAAGTGAATTTGACCGAACTCAAAGGCATTTGGTCTCCATAACGAAGATGATCACCGGGGTTGGGTGCTATCCATGGGTCGTAAGATGCAGGGGTTTCTCGAACAGAGGTGGAAATCATATTGATCAAGGCGACTAATGGATGTGGAACATCGGGTGGTGGAATGGGGAAAGTACCCATCAAAGAGGAATCTTTAATAAGACCGACATCGAAATTCTCATAACTGGGGGGTGTTTTTGCAATGAAAGATACGTTGTTGGTACGTGCATTAGAATTAAAGAAGGCCAATTGGTTCATCTTAATTACTTTTCCTTGATGTGGGAAACATACGACACGAAAAAGAGTGGACACAACTACACACATGGAAGTGATCTAGCTATAGCCAAGTAGAAGGTTGTAATCGAGAGGAGCGTCAAAGACCTCCACCTCAACATTGACCATTTTTCCTTCTAACGTAATAGACAATGAAGGGAGGACACCGTAAGGATTAAAACCAGAGCCATTGAAGGCTTTGAGCGTGTTGTGGGATTCGGTTAAAGGAGGAGAGCCGATGGATTTCCAGCAGGTAATAGACATGACACATGTCGAGGCACCCTCATCAATAGTTGTTCTACAAATGTTCTTGCCGGAGACAATAACTTGTATTTGAAATACGAGTTGAGGGGGTAACCTTGGAATGTGATCTTCCAAGTCAAAAATCATTAAATTTGTATCGGTAGGGTCAATTCCACCAATGGCTTTCAACAATGCCTTCCGTTGTGTAGGACAACTCTGAAGGACTTCGAGGGCTGACATCGCGGATGGTGCTTGGGCCAGATCTTCGACAATACTGTAGTTCTGGGCAGCACGCGCATGAGGATTGAAAGAATAATTTCGAACAACACCCTTTGGGGGTGAGAAAAGAACTGTATCTAGGCTTGGTAATTCGAGATGAAGAGGACCGTTGGTAGGTGGAGTCGTGGGAGATGGTTGGACCAACAAAGGAGGTATTTCATCAACCTTCTATTTGGAGGAAGAATAATCTTTGGCTCGAGTGGTAAGTGTGATTTCATTCTTCTTTGACTCACCTGTACACATTAATACATAGGATGTAGTGGAGGGGGAAGGGTGGTCATGAATGACCAATTGGGCTTGTTGTTGAGAAGGAAAGGGTTGTGACAACACGGTCGGAGTAGGTGGTTTCAGGGTCCCTTGAAGGAACTTAGTAACCTCAGCTCGTCTTGGACAATCCTTAGTGTAGTGATCATAACCAAAGATAAGCCAAGGGTATCAGGGTTTGCGCTTATCCTTATCGTCAACAGGTTGTGTTTTGGTCTTCTCATATTGTGAATTATTTTTATCCTAATTGTTCTTACCCTTCCCTTTTTTGGATTTATTCTTTCTGGTGGGGGTAGATTGAACAGAGTTTACCTCAGAAGTCTACTGGCAAGAGGGGTAGGAGACAGAGCATTTTGAACATTAGAAGAAATGGATTTGGGGTTGTTTCTAGAGGCTTGTGCGGAGTGGGGTTGGGCATGGAAAGTGCCAATCACACCATCAGCTACATGAGAAGCAGAAGGAGTAGTTGAAGTAGTAGTAGTAGAAGGACGAGGTGCACCAGGGAGTAAATCATAAAAAGTACCCATTTGTGAGTAAACGAGGTCAAGGTATTGAGCATGACTGATCGCCTATTCTTATGTGACAAATCCACCCATGGCGATGTCACGAGCGATGTCATTCACGAATGATTTTGTGAGCCACACTACCAGTAAATGATCGGGAAGTTCGAGTTTGATGAGACGTCGTCTCCATCGCCACTCATGAATGTGATAAAAGATATGAGTGGATTTGGTTTGTTTGAAAGAACTCAAAATTTTGGTTCTTTTTTTGTAACGGATTGGTAACTGGTAGTGGGTGAGGAAATCCATAGCGAGGGTGTTGAAGTTGGTGAAGAAGCCTTGTGGTAATCCTATATACCACTTCGCGGCGGAACCTGTGAGAGTTCGTTGAAAAAGGTGTAAACGAATAGAGTCATCCATCAAAGAGTTGGATGAACACCAAAGTTGAAAACTCATTACATGATTGTTCGGGTCCTCTCCTAGTTTAATATCAAATTTAGGAATGTTGGATGGTAGTTTGGCTAGTATCACGGGCCATTGAGGAGAGTGACGGATCGGATCATTTAAAATTCTCGACAGATCAGGGAGGTCCAGGGTGGCTAAGAAGGGTAACTGTATATTCACGTGTGGGTACTAGTGACTTTGGGGAGGGAGCCCCATAGGTATACAAGTAGGACCATAAGAAGTTTGCATATAATGCGAAGATCTGGGCAGATTCGGTTGTTGGTGTGGAGGCAGGTAATTTATAAGGTTGTATTGGTTGGGGTTGTTCCCTTGAACAGGGGTGTGGGTTTGAGCGTTCAAGCCCCAAATAGGATTGGACGTACCCAGATATGGTTGGCTTGGACTATGGGGTATGAAGGAGATAGCTTGAGGTTGTTGCTCCCCAGTCGAGTGAGGATTGTTTTGGATAAGATGGTTCCAATACTGGGCCAAGGATGGAGGTATGTTTTTTCCATAGGGTGGGGTAGGTGGGGGTTGCCCTCTGATCGAGAGTTGCGTCCCAATTGGGATTTGTCCTGCAAAAGGGGATTGGGTTTGGCCTCCTTGGTAAAATTGTCCACCAGTAGGAATCTGGTAATTAGGTGTGAAAGACAGGATGGTGCCACTTGTCAGGCTGCTAAATTGAAGATTTAAATGACCCGAAACACTAAATTGTCAAACCATGGTTGGTAAAATTCGAGCTGCTACACTGTATGTGTGGGTAAGGTTCTAGTCTCTATCTAAATGCTATCCTTCGAAGAAAACACACACTTATTCTGAGAACTTGAATCTTAATGACTATCTTAAAACTGAGCATTTCCTATTTAAGTCATCAACAGAAAACAATCCTACGTTTAAATGCTGGTGCTTCTATTTATATCCATAAGTATGATTTCACAAGCGTATTCCACCACTATCTTTTAATCATCTATCATCCTCATTTCTGTTTAAGCCATGACACCAAGAGTTTTTCCTGAAATGCATTCATTCTGAGCATCAAAA
>JZKD02S1650913.1:51155-64732 GCA_000966675.3 Picea glauca
CTTGTCTTCTTTGATGACTTATTGATCTATAGCAGGACATGGGAGGATCACTTACGACATGTAGATGAAATTCTGGGTATCATGGAGGAGCAATATTTATATGCTAAAAATTCTAAGTGTGAGATTGGAATGACTGAGGTTCTGTACTTAGGACATATTATTGGGGCAAAGGGAGTACAGATCCATCAATAAAAAATACAAGCTATCATCAATTGGCCTACCTCAAGGACACTCACATAACTCAAAGGGTTCCTTGGAATTTGCATCTACTACAGAAAGTTCTTCAAGGGATTCTCCCAAATTTGCACCCCTCTGACAGACTTAACCAAAAAGGGGGCTTTCAGTTGGAGTGAAGAAGCACAGGTCACGTTTGAGAAAATGAAAAAGGTCATGAGTACTTGCCCGGTACTTTCCCTACTTGATTTATCTCAGCCTTTCATATTAGAATGTGATGCATCAGGTGCAGGAGTAGGAGTTGTCCTTATGCAAAATAGGCATCATATACACTATGAGAGTCGTAATCTAAGAGGTCCTAAGTTTCTCTATACAATTTATGAAAAGGAGATGCTGGCCATAATTCACGCCTTGTCCAAATTCCGACAATACTTAGTTAGAGCAAAATTTGTAGTAAGAACTGATCACAACAGCCTCAAGTACTTTTTATCCCAGAAGGACTTGAACGGCAAACAACAAAAGTGGGTAAGCAAGATTTAAGCTTACAATTTTGATATTGAATACGTCAAGGAAAAGAATAATATAGTTGCAGATGCACTATCAAGAATACCTTCGGCCTACTCTATGACAGAATTATCAGTGGATTGGAAACCACAGTTGTTGATAGAATACTCAAAGAATAGGTTTGTGTGTGAGTTGATGGATGGAAAACTACGGGATGACGGGTATAGAGTCATAAATGACATCATTTATTACAAAGGAAGGATCTATTTGGTACTTGGATCTACATTCAAAGGAAAGGTGCTCCAAGCCTTCCATGGTGCTCCAATAACAGGTCATCAAGGGTTCCTTAATATATACAGACAGGTAAGAGAAAGGTTCTCTTGGAAAGGACTCAAAGGAGATGTTTTGCGCCACATCAAGGAATGTGCTACTTTCCAACAAAATAAATATGAACACTCTCATCCAGTAGGACTCTTACAACCTCTTCCAATACCAAAGAACAAATGGGAAAGTATCTCAATGGATTTCATCACAGGTCTTCCCAGAACGCAAGGTAAGGACTGCATATTTTTAGTTGTGGATCGGTTAACCAAGTTCAGTCATTTATTTTCCATATCCATGGAATACAAAGCATCACAGATAGCTGAGTTATTCTTCAAAGAGATCTTTAGGATGCATGGCATACCTAAGAACATTGTTAGTTACAGGGACATCAAATTCATGAGTATCTTTTGGAAAGAGTTGTTTAGACTGGTGGGCACTGAATTGAATCCTAGCACTAGCTACCATTCCCAAACTGATGGGAAGACTGAAATTGTCAACAAATGGATAGAGGGTTACCTCAGAAATTATGTATCAAGACAATATAAATCTTGGTTCAAATGGATTTACTTGGGGGAGTACTGTTACACTACCACCTACCACATGTCCATTGGCATGTCCCCCTTTAAAGCTTTATACAGTTATGATCCTCTTACTTTTGAAGAGATTTTATTTGGATAAAGGAAGGCTCCTATGGCCAAGGAGTGGATCCAGGTTAACCAGGGCATCATTAGAGAACTCAAGGACAATCTCCATAGAGCGCAGAACCAACATAAATTATATGCAGACAGGAAAAGGGTGGAGCGCACCTTTGAGATTGGGGGTCTGGTATACTTTTGCTTACATCCATATAGACAAGCATCTATCAAGAAGAGTGGTTTTGAGAAATTACAACCCCACTTCTATGGTCCATATGAAGTACAAAGAAGAATTGGAGAAGTAGCATATGAATTGAAATTCCCCCCAGGGAGTAAGATCCACAATGTTTTCCATGTGTCTTGTTTGAAAAAAGCATGAGGCCAACATGTATTAGTCAATGATACATTGCCACCCGTGTATGAAGAAGGACAACTACACCTAATACCAGAAAAGATCTTGGAAACCAGGGTGAAACAACTAAGGAGCATAGCCATTAAAGAGTATTTGGTTAAATGGAAATATTTTCCCATAGAAGATGCTACTTGGGAAAGCGAAAGAATAGTGCAAGAGAATGGTTTTGGATTGCTTGAGGGCAAGCAATTTCCAGTAGGGGAGACTGTAATATCCCCTTCTCATTGACACAAGATCTCAGGGACGTAGTAGTCTAGCTATCCCTCTAGACTATAGTCCAAGATAAGAAAGGGGAAGGAAATGTGGTTTTTGTCACTAAAGAGATCTAAAGTTATATTATTAAAGTGAATTTGGTAAAAGACTAAGGAAAATTAAATTAAAACCCTTAGCAAGTGGAAAAAGCAACTCAATGACAAATTAGAAAAGGACGTATAAAAGAAAGAGAAGGGCATACCTCTTGGCATTTGATTCTCATTATTCATTATGCACTCTGCACTCTTGAGCTAGACAACTTAATTTTTGAGGGTTTTGAGTAAACAAACCCTAGAAACCAGTAAGGCGGTGAAAKATTCCTCTGTTAATGGTTCAAGCTTGGTTAAGGAGGTGAAATATCCCTCCCTCACCATTCTAATCCAGTCACAGGTATTCAACACATAACACWTGGAGTTTGGTGTACAGATCTAAAGGGTTTCCATCARTAAGGTGCATCCTTGGAAGAGAAAAGATTCGATTTGCTTAGAGGAGTCTAGATCTACATTTTTCACCATTGGAGGTTCATCTCTAGTGTCATAGTGCCCTTTTGCAGCATTAACACCAAGGGTACCTCCCTTGGATTATTTTATTTGGCTCTGAATGAATTTATGAAGGAGGGCGCAACTCCCATTGAGGATCCTCACATATTTGAGGGAAACCTTGGGGGTTTTCACTCCAACTTGCTTCATTAATACTCTAGAGCCCATGAGCTACAGTTTGAGG
This sequence comes from Picea glauca, assembly GCA_000966675.3. Taxonomy (NCBI): domain Eukaryota; kingdom Viridiplantae; phylum Streptophyta; class Pinopsida; order Pinales; family Pinaceae; genus Picea; species Picea glauca. The sequence goes on from JZKD02S1650913.1 coordinate 54,180, forward strand.
GTTTTTTGGTATCATTTGGAGGTCATTTACTAGGAGGCCGAAATATTGAGGATTTCCAGCCAGTTAGGTCCATACCAGTTCTAGATCCAGCCTTCCAAGGCTGTACCAGTTCCAGATCCAGTCTTCCAGTGTTGTACCATCTCCAGATCTAGCCATTCAGGATCGTACCAATAGGGATTTGAAGGAATCTATTCAAGAAGGGAAATAAATTAATCTTATAATCAGCTATATTTAGTGGAGGAATACCTATGGTCTCTATATCTTCTATATTGTACCAGATCGGTAGATCTATGTATGAAGATCACTTATTCTATCTAAATAAAGGTCAGATCTAATGCTTCTTATTTTTGTTTATGTGTTTACCTCATTATCATGTGTTCAATACCGGTTGTGATGTCATCTATGCAATAAACTCAACAAAAATACTTCAACACATCTTTCTGTAATAGTAATCTGCAAAACAAAACATCAAACATAAACCCTATTTCTTGGCCAAAAATTGGTTGGGAACATTACAAAAATTGATGCTTGTAGGAATGATGTTTTTCGATGTTGCAAGAATTACACCATTCTTTCAACAAGGAACAATTTTGACATGTAGATTTAGGTGTTAACATGTGGCATGGTTGAATGTTAAGCCAGAAGATTGTAAAGGGCCTGGAGCCATATTGTTTCCATCGGGAGCTCAACAATCCATGCCCAAGTACATTAAATCTAACAAGTAAGACAACCAACGATCTCCACCAACCAAATGACAAGTCAACCTTCCAAGAATCAAACCGACCAACTTGAATGAGTCACCCAGGAAACAAGTAAGTCGACCAATAGGTAAAGGTAAGTTGACTAGGTTGAATGAGTCTCTCATGAAAGAGGATAACTGACCAACTTGAGTAAGTAACTGACCAATCTCGGTGAAATTCAATCGGTTGAAGGGAAAATTGATCCGGTAGGAATTCCATTCGACCAGACTAATAGTTTATTCAACTAGACTGATAATTAATTTGACCAACAATGAATCAATTGATTTGAGTGACCATACAATGTGTGTATGGGTCTTACAACATGCGGGCTATCAATTTTCAATTTGGGGAGGTCATATGATGCATAGATAGGTGAAATTATCCCACACTTTGATAAAAATTTAGCCCAAGGGAACATACAGTCTATGGTGAAGGTGAAACACTCAGGTAAATGGATCAACTAGATAAGAAGTCGACTAGCAATGAAGTAAATCAACTGGACTATGGAAATTCAGCCCAAGGAAAGGTGACATCAATTAGAAATGGTCCAAGGGAAGTGTATGGATAGTGGGAAAGACAACAAGCCTAACAATCATCAAAATCGATATATTAACAAACCAACCGCTCAACTGCAAAGACAAATTTGCTCAAGAAGATAAAATTTTCAAAATCACAATTTAGAAAATCTCTATGGAATTCCAAAGGCTCCACAATGGTAGCCTTTGATATCCAATTCAACAATAAATGGGCGGAGGTAAATTAATAGTTATTGCAATAATTGAGGATGTATGAATAACATACTTTCTGAATGACTGAGAGAAAATCCTCTTGAGACCATTAATGAAATTACAAGCTACAATTTAAATGTAAGGAAGAAAATCGTACATATAATTAACCCATAAATTAACCAGGAAACAACTTATTAAGAAACATAGGAGTATCAAACACATGAGATATTCTCACAACAATACACACAAAATCAATCATCATGAACTCAAAATTTAACCTTGAAAACTCAAATGGGAAAACTAGCTTCAAATGGGGGCTTGGTTCTTCATTCCGACAATATTTGATTAGAATGCTTCCATGGCTCTCTTTGCCTCTTCCTCTCTTGACCAAATACCAATTGAGAGTGAAATTCATGAGAGAAATGGGTATATCGAGGGGTAAGGGGAAGGCTAACAACCATGACCCTTCACTTCCCATTCCTCAACCTTTTCTCCTATTCATTTTTCTTATTTCATTTAATTCTCTACTTTTCTCTTTGTTTTTTGTCTCGTTCATCTTTACATTTACATCGTCTTACAATGTTTTCTAACATTCATTAATTGCTAAATTGCATTGTAGGTACTGATTCTTACACCCATTCATCGGTTCAGATCAATTTTGGATCAAAGACTTTGCAATGTCAAATAGAAATACAATTACATCTTTACATACAATAATTATTTGCATACTTTCTCATATATATCAAATTCATCAGAACCAAACTTCTTAGGGAATGGAAGTGCCTATGGGTTTCTCAAAGAAATGCATTACACAAGAAAAGAAGAAGAAGAAAAATAAAATAAACTTTAATTGATTAATTAATTAATTATGCAATCTATGTTGTTTTTAAAACCCTGTCATCTAGGATTCATAGGTTTCTTATAGCCACTTCTAAGAATGCAACAATATGTTCTTTGATACGATGGAAATGTTCTTAGTATACCCAATTGAATTTAAAAATAAAACATTTCGACCATTTCACTTTATAATAACATACTTTTTACACATTTAGGAGCAATTGCTAGTGTTAACAATTCTTGAGATCACACTAAAGTTTTACAACATTATGATGTATTATGATCTCTCTTACTTATATGATTCTCTATGAATTAATGTATTACATAATAGTCAATTTCAATTTTTTTAAATATATATTTTTCAATTATTACTATTAATTACATAAAAATATATATTACATTTTTTTACTATTTTAATAGAAGAATGTAAATAACTAACATTACATACCAAATATTATATTATTGCTAATTTTTAAAAAGAGTTAAATTCATCTACTATTGTTCTAAGTTATACCTTATGTAGATCATTAGAAAATTCAAGTCAATTAGCATTTATTGTTTTTTGTGTTGAATTATCAATTTTTCGTCACTCAAAATGCTATCTTGTTTTCTTCTTATGTGAAATATCCAAAGAGTTGTAACACAAAATATATCTTTTTATTAGTCCTTGTCGAAGGCGAGGACTATAGAAATGAGTTCGTTGTTGACTTACTATTAGTTTGGCCTTTGACTTAAATTTTTCTCTAATTTCCAATGTCCAACATATGCAAATCTCAATAATAATTTTATTGAGATCAAAATAAATAAATAAAATTTATTTTTCTACCTTTCTATTGGATTTCAACTTCGATCCCTTATTGTTGCGGTGGTGGCATGCATTAATCCAGTTCTCCATCTCCATAGCCATGTTTTGATTAACCCACGTTTCCCATTAATAGCTTGGTCAACTCCCTTCTCATCGGTTCTCCATCTCCAACGTTATGTATTGATTAACCCACACTATGCATTAATAGCTCTTTCAACTGCCTGCTCACTTCTTCTACCTTGTTCTCCAAGCTCACCGCTACATTGCTTTCCTCCACATCAACAACTACACTTCCTTCTTCGACAACTAACAATTTGCATAGACAATGTTGCACTCATATGGCCTATCCACAAGCTCTCCATCGCCATCTTCATCCTTCATAGTAAAAATATGGGTAGTAATGTTAACCTAAAGAAATTGATTCCCTACATATTCATATGCAGATCAAACTACACCCAGAGTGAAGTCATAGACATGGACATAGGTATTTGAAGCATCTAGATAAGTGGATAAGTTACATCATAGACAAGGATAATGATAACAACATATACCTATGAAGTCTCTGCTTACACTAAAAATAGTCTCGAGAATAGCAGATTCTTATGCTCTTCCAAATTCATGGTTGGTATTTTTCTACCACCTTTTTTGTTGCAAGTATTCCAACTCCTCTATAGATACCAATGTTTCCATACTTGACAACTCTTCTAATTCAAAACACCCACTAATATATAGGTGTATAATCTTTGTCCCCTGCATCAACCCTCGTATACTCGTTAGCATCACACATTTGTTTTCCCACAAATACTCCAAAGATACTAATGTTTTCATATAGCGCAACTCTTCTAAGTCAAATCACCCACTATTTTTCAACTGTGCTAACCCCCCTATACTCTTCAACTTCACACATGCCTTTGTCGCCAACACCTCCAATGATACCAACGTTTCCATACTTGACAACTCTTCTAACTCAGAGCACCCACTAACGTTTAACATTTGAAGATTGGTCAATTTTGCCAACTCTTGTATGCTCTTTAGTTGTACAGATCTATCTACCCACAACTCTTCCAAACATACCAAAAATTGCACATATGTATGAAAAAACAAAATGTTCACACATTTCAACCATAAGAAAAGATATTCATTGTTGTGCCATATAATATTTCAAATTTCTTTGAGACAAATATGATGTTTTAACTTCAATGCCTGCTCTACTCTAGATGGCAGAGAGAAGAAAAACAATTTCTTATTTTTCCAAATCGTCCTCTCTCATTATTCTGAGAGGTGACATTAAATTGTTCAATATTCACTCAGATGGTATGTCTTTAATGGAACAACCATGGATGAAACAAATTATCTTTAGCGAGGCATGACCACACCTTTAGCGAGGAAATCCCAAACTTCAATGGATGTCTGGTAAGACCAAGCTAACTAAGATGGACCTATCGAATATTGACTATTGAGCAGGCTTACACCTTTTATTATCTATATCAATAGAAGGAGATAAAGGAGGGGATCTCATGCTAAGAATCTGATGCCTATTTGTTGAAAAACAAACACCAAACAATGATTTACAGGTTTAGATCAAGAGACATGCAAGCCAACATGACAGGCCAAGCCAAGTTGCTAGTGCCATGATGAAGGAATTCAAGCATCTCAAAAAACATCACTTAGGTAATTTCTAGAAGACATTTCAATATGGTATACCATACTAAATTCTTTACAAAAATATAAAATTAAAATAAAAAAACATGTGGTCATTCAAAGGATTGCTTCCCAAATGAGAACTAATGAAAATTTAAAGTATAAACCTCAACCATGATTATTTCAACCTCTTGGAATGGTGAGAACGTGGGGTGTTGAGGAAAAGATATGAAATAATATTACTCAAGCATTTTCAGATCTTGCTTGGCTAAGGCAAGATAGACGGGAATATCACCCTATGTTTATAGCCTCGAAATTTGTTTCTTAATCCACAAGTATTAGTTACAAGGGCTTAGGCTGGTTTTTTTATAAATAAAAGATTGTTGTAAAATTCAACATTTTTATATAATTTTCTGAATAAAATAGATGCAAAAGTAAATGTGGGGACAAAAGCAAAAAATTCATATATTAACACAGATGAGACAGAATAACAATCGCTTATTGCATTCCAAGAAATAAAAAGAATCGTTCTCTTTACAAAAATCCCTGAGGGAGTTTGGACCAAAATCAAACTTAGATGTCCTCGATGAAAACCATAAAAAATGACTTCTGACATAAAGTAAAAAATTGAACTTTAAAAGTTGGATCAGCTTGCCACAGATTGTTGCCCACTCAACTCTACACAATATCCTTTATCAGTCATGAAATTTAATTCATAAATAGACAAGTCTACATGGACTATCAAATATAGATCAATACCTCTGAAAAAAAGTGTCTAAATGATGTAATTCAGCCTTGAATCTTGTTGTCTACAATAGGACCTTGCTGTCATAAAAAAGAATTAGATTTTAATGAATTAAAAAATGAATGAAAACTGAACTATCTCAATAAAACTCAAGAGCAGACCTTAGTATGTTTCCTCCTTCTATTCTCCATTTGTTCTTCCTTCTCTTTTTTCCTTTAAGCAATCAAAATTAGTTAAAGTAGTTCAACTACCTCTTTTAGTTAAGTTAACTAAAACTCAACGAACTTTTAGATTAGGGGAAGAATTAATATAATCATAATAAGGGTCTTTAATAAATAATAACTAGTAAGTGGGAACCCTTGTGACTCCCTTTAGTTTCTTAACAAAAATAAACATAACTAGTCAATCAATCAACACATCCCTCCTTGTGGCTCCCATCATCATTCTCATAATTTGAAAATTAAATATCAATGATATTTTAAACTATATCCAAAAATATAATGTCCAAAATATCCAAAAATAGTATGTTGTCCAAAACTTCAGCAGTCAACTGTTCTCAACAATCAATAATAAAATATACTCAAAAACCATATTTGCCACTTTGGGAGGCAATTTTCCCTTTGTTGTTGCTGTCTCCCTTTGAATTTTTTGAATTAGCCTTAGGCTGTGTGGAGCCTTTAGGCTTGATCTCACTGATAACATGAGAGAAGTCATCTCTCAAGTGCATGCGGGATGAAACTAATTTGGTTGAATCAATAGAGGGAGAGGAGGGGGTAGCAACAACTTTTCCTTTATCATGCGTGTGGTGGGCTTCCGTTTTGAGTCTCTTGCTTGCATGGGAAGAATGTACAGGTGAGTGTGTAGAGGAAATTTGGACATTTGGGTTAACCGATGGAGGAGGAGCAGGTAGAGACAAATTGTGCCAACCACAATTTTGGGAGACTGTTGGGTGAACAATCTCCTGTCATCCGTCATTCTCAGGAACTTCTGGTTGCAATAAAACATGAGGGGGAACAAGGATACCAGAGACATTTTGGAGTTGGAAGGGAGGCCTTTCTGGCCTAGGTTGGACCACCCCTTGTCCAATCCAATTGAAAAATCCATCTTGGAAGAGTTGGTTTAACTCTTGTGGATCTGCATCAAAATGTATCGAAAATCTAGGCCTTCTAGGGCCTCTATTCCAATTCCATCTACCCTTGTTATTTCGGCCATGGATTCCTCTGCTGAAGAATCTCATCATGTATGCAGTTTTTATTAGCAACTATCTGCTTAAACAAACCATACATGACATCTCTTTAATATGAAACAAAGTTTGGCTCAACAATCACATCAGACCCATGCAATCCAATCCATAAAAATCATTTAATACTTGTCAATGAGCAGGGGGTGAATAAGGGTTCTGGGATATCTGAGGGGGTTGTATTGAGCAGAAAAGTGATAAAATGAAAGGGAGTAAGAACATGATTACTACTCAAAAAATAATTAAACAATCAATTGTGTTGCAATAACAAAATCATATCAATTGTGACCTATCTCTGTGTCATCCTTTAATTGAAGTTTTTTTTTTTTTTTTTTTTTTTTTTTGAAGTTCCTAGTAATAGGTCGCGGGAAACCCAAACGCACTTCCCCGGAATATCTAGATGGTACGCATAGTAAACCACCAACTCTGATTACCGAGCCTAGCCCCAAGGGGATCAAGTGAGTCAAACCAGTGGCCTCCCTGCTGGAGAAGACCCACGTCTGGCTCATGACCACTTGAGCTAACCCTTGGGGCTAATTCTTTAATTGATGTAATACAAAGTTTCCATTTAATTTTAAGAACAAGGCGTGCAAAGTGAATCTGGGAATGTGAGGGGATTCGTAATGTGCGAAAAAGTGAGAGAATGACAGAGAAATTAATGGATATTGTTCATAAAACAAATTAAATAATCAATAATCATAACTCTGTATTAAAATCAATCCAAAAAGCACCAACATTCATTGTTTCTCAATTGTGTACCAAACTGTTTGTTGTTCCAATAATTAAATTTCCCAGAATTTCTCAATTCATAACAGTCTGTGCAATCATAACTTATAAACAAAACAACCTTTCCATTCAACAATATTGTTAACAAAGCGTTGATCCTTTCTTTCTTTTCTTTCTTTTTTTTAAAAATAATCAATAAAATGCACAACAATATGCTTGACATCTATCCCTGATAATCCATAATGCATCACGATAATAATCAACATCCATTTTTTACCAATTTACAATCGGGCCTAATTAAAATATGCACATGTCTCTTTTCAAATATGAACAAACTTCCAAATTATGYCTGCTTATACACAGTGTTCATCRTATCAATCGACAAGATGTTGCAATGAAACAACAGTCAACCAAAACATAAAACCTGAGACTTATCATTGTGGATATAGCTTCCTTTTAAAACCATTGSTAACCTATACGATGATCCAATATAATATATGAAGCAAAAATTACCAACTACACACAGGCATCATTTTTTAAAACTAGCCATAACCCTGATCGGGCCTAGCAAAAACACACAGGTGTTTCCATATGCAATCAAGACCACGCTGGTAAAACACAGTGAGTGAAACCATAATGAAAAGAATACAACTCTCGACTGTGTGCAAGTGCCCGTTTCATTCTTATTCAAACAATTTAACCATACAAGGACGAGATAAAGACTCGACGATAGAGCATGTTTCTTTTTTTTTAAATCCCTCCATAACCATTTCACTAATACCCGATACTAGACAGCCCTAGAAAATGCCTGAGGTGAGAAAAGACAATGGAGTCTACAACCAAGCTCTATTAAAAATCAAATGAAAGGAAGCAACAAGAGTTCGTTCATCCTTAATATAAACACAGAGAGTTGGGGGTCTTTCGAGACTTATCAACTACAGGAAAAATACCTTTTTAAAAAGACACAATACTGAGCCACACAATCTTTTTATTACTCCAAGTCTAAGACGGGACCAATGATCAACCCTCGAGGAGAGCAAAGACAGGCAGAGAAAAATAACCCAATGCACATGGTGTGTTTAACACTTGCAGAGGGGAGGTGAAGTTTAATTGAATAGTGGCAGTTATAAAAAAATCACAGAGATATAACATCTTTATCCAATACTTAAGAGCCAAACAACTTGACAACAACACCAGTGAGGACGCACACATCCTTTTGACATAATGTCGAGATACAACTTGCATTAATCCACGATCATACAAGCATATATTAATGTTAGGGCCACCCAAGACTGGATCTTGGGATACTTAGGTGAAAAGACAATAAGAATGGGCCAACAACCATGACTTGGGGTTTGAAGAAATAACACAGCAACTGTCGACAATCCCTCTGCGAATGGGTAAGGGTTACCACCACGACTGTGAGGGAACGAAATAGCTAACAATATTACATAGAACAAAACCCTCCATCATCAATGCAGAGCCATATGTACCACCATTCACTTATTTTTCCACAGAGACCCATCATGATACTAAACTGACCGAGCAACCAGTTAATGCGCAACTTAAAATACCCAATTATTTTGCTTGCAATCTAAAACATTTTACAGTCATCACAGAGAGATATAACACACATCTACATAGTCGAAAATATCAATAACACACAGAATCCAAGCATCACTGAGCTATCATTTGTTCATACAACAGAGAATACCTCATGGATGGAGAGAAAAAGAATCATATCTGTGGAAAAATGCTTAAATGGCGAGTTGGTCGAGCCTTCTTTCTTCCAAGAGCCTGAAAATGTGGAGCTTCACAACCAACAGAGGGAAAAATGTAACAATGGAACAATGCTAGGGTGATGGTCGATAGGGGGAGTATGGAGTGACGTGCAATAAATGCACGTCGCTTCCATCACCTGGCCTATTCAATTCGAAGTACGAGACATCCCAACAATCATTACATTCACCAGTCAATTAAACCATGTATTCAATGCCTAACCATTTGAAATCTGCGACGATATCCATTGTGTAGTGTGCCACCCAATATCATTTACATGTTAACCCTTGCCATAACTCCATGCTATAATACATATTGAAATGTTATATGTGCCCCATTCAAATCTAATGAAATTCGCATAGCCCAGTAACCAACAATAGCATAATAGTTAGGAATAACACTAATATCCTTTAATTTTTCCATTTGAACTTGCGTATAATCCTTTATCATAGCTCAAACATATAAGTTCTTTCCCTTTAGGATTTTTTCTTGTTTTTTCCTTGTTTTGATCATGCTACCATTAAAATATGTCTTGCATATATGTGGCTAGGTAATTGATCATAAGGATTAGTGACAAGGTTAAATCATAGCAATTGTAAATAACATGTTCCTCATAACCATAAAATTGTTTGGGATCACAAAAAACATTCCACAAAAATGCATCATCCACCTATTACCATGTCAAAAGAAACCAAGACTGCATCGTCAACAATGTAGGATCATGTAGGCAGCATAAAAAACAATAGCAAAACAAATGTGTGATAAGTCTATCCTTGCGCCTCTAGTCTACAAGGGGGTCCCACCGACTAGTATTATATTATTATCATAGTTAAATAATAGGGCTTTAGCAATACTTTGTGGGAGGAATTCATCGTTACGATTTTAATCGTCAACACGGGGCTTGACATGTTGTACCTGATAGTTCTATAGCTAACAAAAACAAATCAAGTTCCCTATCGAGATGCATATCAAGGATTCAGTCACTGTCGCGTTTTAGCATTTTATGTTGAGTCCCATCATATACCTATCCTAGCCAACAAGTGCACATCAACCATATCAATCATATACATGCATTCCATATGTTGCACTTCTCATATTCCCCACTTCATTCCATTTATTAGTTCTTGATCATTCTAAACATGCCATTTGAAACAATAGCAAAACAAATGTGTGATAAGTCTATCCTTGCGCCTCTAGTCTACAAGGGGGTCCCACCTATTAGTATTATATTATTATCATAGTTAAATAATAGGGCTTTAGCAATACTTTGTGGGAGGAATTCATCGTTACGATTTTAATCGTCAACACGGGG
>JZKD02S1650924.1:0-12604 GCA_000966675.3 Picea glauca
CACCATTTAGGCAATGTAAGACAAAATAGAAATCAATGGCTTAACCCTTGATTCTTGAAAGGTCAAGATGGCCACCCATTCACACTTTAAATAGGGGCGGTGAAATGATTAATTTCTGACATTTCTAATATTCCCTTAATAACATTCTGTGGATACATGCATGGGAGACTTAAAAACCATTCCCCATTATCGAGTGGTATTCTGTAGTCTTTGGATTTTCTCTCCAATCCGTGGGCTTTAGATTGCTCCTTTAGTATTTCAGTTGTCTGAATTAAATAAATATATCGTAAGTCATCTTTACAGAGATTAAAAATCGATCGTATGCTCTGCTACCAACTGAATTCTTTCATAGGATTGACAAATGTAAGACTTCGCAGTAGTTTTACACTTGAATGGGCATATGTGTTTTCTCTGGTTGAGATTTTACACTGCCTATAAATTTGATCCCATATCGATTGGCTCATCAATATCATGCTTTTCGATCTGAATTGTGCTTTCTTCTTTCCAAGCTTCGCGGAACACAATCCGGAAAGCAAACTGTGGATGGGGATAATGAAGAATAAAAAATCAGGAGATTATTATTATGCAGCCATAGTAGGGCCTACCTGTGGCACTAGCAAAGCCCAAGGAAGGATGGCTAGGTTTCCCACGAAGCGGGGGAACATAAGAAAGAGGATATTTTCTTTCATGGCCGCATCACTGCAGGAATCGACCGATGCCCTTAAAAATATGGGGAAAACTTTGGCCAAGATCATTTCTTCTCACTGCAATACCTGCTGCCCTGAAAAGGTCTATCCCAAGGACTTAATATGCGAGTGGTGACGCTGTCTATTGCAACCATCATTTCAAAGGTTCTATAGATATAATAGCGAAATCGTTATTATTATTATTTTTTTAATAGATCTTTGTTGTTAGGCCTGCATGAATAGTTGTTTCTATGAATTCATGCATGTTTAATTCAAAAATCCAATGCATTTTTATCAATGAATCCATTCAACATTTCAATGGTTTTTGGAGTTTATAGGAAGCTAATATTTTGAGGGATGAAATTTTAAGCCCTAAAAGTGGGTACCCACTCTTTTCTAGCAAGACATGATGGAGAAAATGATGTAGAGAAGAAGAATACGATTAAGTGTAGAGGTAATAGAACAAGTGGTCCTTGACGTTGAGTGAAGGGGATCAAAGTCAAATGAGTAGGCAAAGTCCATGTTTTGGGTTTTTTCATTAGACTAGTAACTTTAGTTATAGTAATTTCTTGATTTAAATATTTTCTTAGAAATTGAAACACATCATGAAAAATTTATTCTTCCATATGATTACTGTAACAACCCTAGTTAAATAGTTGCTTAAGGTTTATCATGTATAGTTAACTAAATAATTAATTATCCTAATGTGTTATAGTTAAATGATGATTATATATTAATAATATTATTTATTGTTTAATATATGTTGATTAATTAACACATTTAATGTTTGGATAACAAATTAAAGGCTTAATAACTTCTAATTTATTATTAGAAAACTTTTTGTATGAAGGGAAAGGGCATTGAATGGAGGGATAAGGTATTGAATGGAGGGATAGGGTATTGAATGGAGGGATAAGGTGGGTGGAATTAAATAAAGGAGGAGGCGGTGAATGGGGGGACAATATGAGGGGGTAGAGGCATTCGAGTGAGGGACCTTTGGAAATTTGGGGGAAGAAAACAACATTTGGAGATTAGGGACTGTATGTTTTTGTTGGTTTGATATTTTCTAGTTTGGAGTTTGGGTGGACTGTTATAGGGGTGCACCAAGTTGCTGGGAGTTTTGGGCTTGAGGGCCAGGAATCCTCACGGGATCTTGGAGCTAAGGAGTCAGATAGGCTCTGTTCCTAGCTGGCAGGGAGGAAGGATTCGGTTTTGGGCAGAGTTGGGCAGAGCAGTAGTGAGAACAAAATAAGATTGGAGAAATAGCATTAGACTCGCATCAGACAGAGGTATGTAATTTCATGAATTTTGTGTGTTATGTGGTTTTTAATTAAATTTACTTTCATGTTGTTCATAAATTTAATTTTTGCTGAATAATCAATGATTATAAGTTAATGATGAAATTGTAGAACATATAATTTTCTTTATTCTTTATTTTAGCATGTGTTTTATAACGATTTGTGGGGACAGGGACCTTAAACATGGTATCAGATCTGTAGTTCACAAACTGGAGCCTTAAAGGCCTACCTAGAACTAAACTGTAAAATTTAAAAAAAAAAGGTATATATCATCCAATTTAATGAGCTAGAAAGAGTCTCTTAAGCTGGGATAAAAAACTTAGAAATATAATTACCTATAGAGGTAAATTCTTCTCTTTTCTGTTACAATGAAAATGGCTTAAAATGACAATGGCCTATTATTAGGATGGAACTGAGTTCCCTAGTAGCGTAGAAAATTCCCCAATATACAAGTCCTTTAACCTTGATGAATCCTAAGAGACAAGTAACCTTGAAACCTTAAGAAAACCCTAAAAATAAAAGAATGAGAAGTGTAAATCCCTCATAATGTCAAGTCTTTGTTCACTTATTCAAGTCACCTATGCACCTGTAAAAGTCCTGACCTCCTGCAAGAAGTAACAAGGACAGAGAATAAAGAATATTAGGTTCAGAAAAACTTTTAAAAAAATGAAAGAATATATAGCCAAATAACCAGACGTAAAGGAAAAGAAAAAGAAAAGCACTCATACACAAGTCATAAGTCGATACATAAATCACACAAACCCAATAATGAATATATTTGGAGTAAATCCAGTGCCCAAGAACTAGAGCCAAGCACAAATGGGTGCCTTATTTTTCATCTTCACGCATCCATTTGCCCACAACTCCTCCAAATATACCAACATTTCCATACTTGGAAAACTCTTCTAAACGCACCCAACACATCAATTCTCATCATCTGATTTAGCTCCCATAGACTGAGCACCAGGTCACATAAATATTGTGTGCATTCGAGTGTTATAATCTAAACCTAAGCCATATCACATATCAAAGTCCACACATTAATTTACAAATCCCAGTGTTGAGCGCCAATACCTTCCTTCCCATATGTCCCACTGACCGAGCACCAGGGTGCAAAAGAGAAGCGCTCAACACAAGTTTCGAGTCGAGCACCAAAGTTCGACAACACATAAGATCAAGCATAAAGTCTCTGAAGGAGCCCATGGGTCAGATAACACATGGTATTAGAATCCCACAACACAGGAACCAAGCCTACAGACCATGCACCAAGCCACGGGGAGGGGGCAAAGGAAACAAGCCGCAGACCATGAACCAAGCCACGGGGAGGAGGCGCAGGAACCAAGCCCACAGACCATGCGGAAAGGCAGGAGGAGGAGCCCACAAGCCAACAAAAAACCCACAATGCAAAACTCACGTGCCCAGTGCACCAACACCAATACACAACAACAAATCAACGCCCAAGACCAAGCACCACGACCAAAGGCAAGAACCCCACGCTGTACAGAGAAGAAAGAAAAAAAAATTGGGCCCAACAATCTACCCGAGCTCGAGTCTAGAGGTCCAAATGTTCAACAATGGAAATGCAACCATTCATAGAATATATCAAGCAATAGAGGAACCAAGAGATGAATTTAAGTGTAAGCACCAAGAACAGGCCACAAGGAGGTAGCCCACAAAGACATAAAACTCGCGTACAATGCGCTAATGCAAGACAACACTCAAACCATGTGCAAAACCACACGGAGGATGTAGCACACCCTTTCAGCTACCATGGCCTAATCGCTCTTAAAAGGAAACTTTCAGAGAACTTGGTACATAACTCATAGAGGTATTATATAATCCACATGCATTCAAACAAATAAACACATTCTAACAGAGTATTCATATGAGTTACTGCAATAATTAACAAACAATAGCATTTCATACTAATTCATATACATAGCGGAATTCATGATAACATAAACAATAGAGTCATGCAAAAGGTGATAAAAACATAATTAGATACTTATCTTTTAACAGTGGTAGAATCCACCAACCAAGTGGAGGCCTTCCACGAACCTCCCAGCCTTAGACCGCATTGCTCATCAGCTCAGCAATGGGTCACCCCCGAGATGGGACTAAGCTCCACCCCAAGGCAAGGAAATCTAGGCTAGGCTAAGGTTACAGGGAAAACAACACATAAAATATGGAAGGGTTCTTCCCAGGATTCCATCTTACGCCCACTACTATCAGACTCTCATTCCCCACATGCTTGTTCCACCCGGGAGTATACACCTTCACAAGCATAGTCCATCGGTGATAACCTCCCTCTCTAGGTTTCGGCAACAGGCCAGATCAGGAAGCCTCAGAGCTTGAAGCTGGTGTTGGACACTCTCTGGAAGAAACCTCTCCCAACAACATCCACCTCCCTCACCTAGAGAAAGATCACACACAGGCTCAGTCACAACTCACGCTGGCCATCAAGCCACGCACAGTCCATCTCTGCGTGGTTTCCATAGCCAACTGAAAATACAAACACAACCTCTCAAACAGGCTCAACAATGGCTCGAGGCCTCACAGTGATGGTTCACAGGAATTTGTGATGAGTGACTCCTGCAGGGGTCGACACAGAATCCATGACTCAGAATAGAGGGTGAGACTGGCTCTTCAGAACAACACAGGCTTTCCCACTAGTTCAACAATGGTGGAATAGTTCAGGGTCTCGGCTTCGGAACAGAGCCTCCACGCATAGGTTCGATAAGTCGGACAGAGGATGTGCAGGGACTATAAAAGATAATACAACGTTCTAGACTCTCAAAAACGCTCGCGGTATTCTTGCAGAGGTTGGGTTGGTGGTACTGTTCAGCGCTCCCTACACTCTCAGGTAGCCGGGTGGAATGGAGGAGGAACCCTTCTCATGGCTCACGCTGGCCGTTTTATTCACATGCATTAGGGTCGACACTTGTCACCCATGAAACTGCATGTGTTCCACCAACATGCATCTCCCTTGGATGTTCTCCCTTTGTCAGAAACTTAGGATAAAACATAAAATGCACATGTATTTTGGGAAAATATTAAAATATTATTCCCAGGCTTAAGCCCCATAGGCTTAGCCCCTAGGATCAACACTTAGCCCCTTTTCCCACCTTCCAACCCCTAATTCCTTTCCCACCTTATGGATTCTTAGTCCCCCTTCACTCATTCATCGTGGTTGATCTGCACATGGCGGTGTTTATATTTTATTAATTGTTCTACTTGATTACATATACAACAACAGGCTCCTGGCCTTCAACACTCAGGCTCCTTGTCCTAACAAACACATAAGCCTCTAGCTTATAAAAACTTGGCTCACCAGCCTATGAATCATAATTACAATTCCTTTCAGAACATGGTTTACAATGGGGCTCGACCTTGGGGACACTACAGAAGAGGGGTCCATGGGGGCAAGGTGAGGTGCGCTACGCACCAACAAAAAAAAAAACAACGCTAGTAACAATGTCAAAAAAACACATTGAAATACAAGAAACAAGCCAATGCCCTTGAGCCAGCGCCAAACACCAGACTGTAAATATTTCAACACAAGTTCAAACACACAACACACACAATACATAAAATTCCACACAATATCATACAACAAACAAGCCGACGCCCAAGTCAAACGCCAAGCCACCAAGGAGCAGAGGGAACGCGCCATTGTGCTCAATGCGCACTCCATTCCTGGAACTCTTAGATACCAAGGTCGATCGAGTAGAGGGATGACCATGGCCATCGACCTCATCCTTCACCTTTGCAGATCATTTGGTGAAAAAAAACTGAGAATGAAAAGGGTCGAGTGAGGCTAGGGTTCGAGGAGATAAAGGTGAGAATAATTTAGGGTTGAGGATAAGAGCCCTGGGAAGGAGGGCACGTGGACCTCATGCACCCACGATGCCCGATTTCAATTTTTTTTTTTTTTTACTAATTTCTTTTTAAATTTCTCTTATTTAATAATTTTATTTTTATTTTTAATTAACTCTTGTTAAAATTTCTTTTAAATTACATTTTTTTTTATTATAGATCGTATAAAATTTATTAAAAAAAAATGTTAATTATAAAAAATAATAATAATAAGGTTATAGAAAAAAAATAATAAGCTTGTAGTCCATGGGTTTTGAACCCACGACCACCCACCAAGCCCAAGCCTTAAGAAATGACCAAACAACAACGCGCCACACATATCGCTCTTATAAAATAAATTCATATATAAATAAATTAATAGTAACAAAGTACTATCCTGATGTATAATCTCCAATTATCCAAGTAAACCAAGAACTGACGTCCATGCCCACAACCATCGAGCCAAGCGCCAAGCTCTTCCATTCCATTCCACAAGACAAAGCCAAGCACCAAGCCCGCAAGGGAGCATATTGTGCACAATGTATTAACATTATAAAATTTTAATGTTAATAATGAGTTTGAAACCTATGATTATTAATCATATATATATCCCTATGATTAATGAATGTAATAGTGTAACTTTATAATTTATAAAGGTTAAAAGTCCTTGTAGAGTAGCGGGAGTTTGATGCATGTTATAGGGAATAGTCAGGGTAGAATAGGGGTATAATAGAAAGCACCATATAAGGGATCTGATGCACTGTGGTGAGTGTGGTACAGTGCTAGCGTAACTACCAGGCGAGAGGGTCAATAGTTTTATTAGCTGAAGACATCAAGCTTAGACACTTTAACCCTAACCTAGCCACCTCCCCTAAAGAGAGTAATGTTTGTTTACAGACAAGTAAAAAAAAACTTATGCCTAACTTTGTTTTCTAGTTTAAGTTGCTCAAATGTGAAATGTCCTTGAAGTCGCCTTGACAACTTTGGTTGATGCAGGTTAAATTACATAGGATGGCTAGGACTCGAGGAAATCGAGGTAGAGGGGCATCGTCATAGGGACCGCCAACGTCGCCACCACCATCGCCTGAACTAGCTCTCATAGTGCGCTATTTGGAGGCCATAAATGAGACTTTAAAAGGGCGTCAACTAGCAAGGATCGAAGTGGAGCCCCCACCATCTGGAACGGGTAATCCAGAAGCGTCGAGGGATTCAGGGGGAGGACCTACACCTGAAGACATCTATAGAGAAGTGAAAAAGATCAAACTTACAGAGTTTTCCGGGGGTTGTGCCAGTAAACGTGCCGAGGCATGGTTGGAAGGTATGACAAGGTGTTTTTCCTTAAGAGACTATGCGTCCACTTCAAAGGAAAAGATAGCAATTTTTTAGTTAAGAGACAATGCCTTGAACTGGTGGGGAAACCTAGAAAGGAAATTGCATCTTACCCTAGACACCATGTCTTAGAAACTTTTCGAGGAGAGGTTCCGAAGGAAATATCTACCAGCTTACGATGAGGAACAACATGTGGGAGAATTTCATGCCTTAGTATAGGGAAACCGGACCGTAGAAGAATATGAGATTAGGTTTATGGAATCGGTCAAATATGTTTCATATATGGATAATGACCAACGATAGAAAAAATGCTTTGTCTATGGGTTAAACCCTAAGATAAGGGCTATGGTGTAGATGTGGAAACCGTCTTCAGTAGCGGAAGCTGTGGAAAATGTGTTTTATGTGGAGGAACACATGAACTTAACCGAAGGTACGATACCAACCTTTCCGCATTGTCCTGGATTCGTGGGGAAGGCACCTAGGAAATTTCTCAGAGGAGTGGCTCAAGGCCACCTCCATATGGTAATAGAGTCGCAAGAAGGATAGTAGCCGCAAGGATTTCAATGGCAATGAGTGCATCATTTCGTTCATCACCAACGACGCAGCCAGGTTCACGACCATCTCAGGGAGAAGCTAGTAGGGGCAGGGGTTCCAGGGGAAGGAACTCATTTCAGAGATAGTCCAAGAACAGTGCGCATGTTCAATCCGGTGTTACCTGTTGGGGATGCAGAGGACCCCATTACCAGCGTGACTTCCCAGAGTTACAATCAAGATTTGTGCATAGAGAAGGAAAGGCCCCGATGGGAAGAGCAAGTAGCATCCACCAGATTTACGTAGCGGCTAATAATTTCCAGGAAGAACATCAATCCATTGTGGTGGAGTCATCAGGCACTCTAAATCATATCAATGTTAAGATTTTATTTGATTCTGGTGCTACAGATAGTTTCATTTCCCCATCTGCATTAGAAAAGAGTGGGTTGGTAGCCTGCGAGCATGATGACTTTAAACAAGTCGAGATGGGTTCGGGGAAAAAACAAGTAGTAGAACCTAGCGCCGATAATTGTATAGTAGACCTAGGAGTGTGTACTAGCAGTTTGAAGGTATACGTCACTGTTCTCGAGGCGTATGACCTAATCATTGGAATGGATTGGTTAGAAGCTCATCGAGCTTTGGTAGATTGTTTCACAAAAAGGATACTTTGTGTTGATGATGAAGGAAGACTAGTAGATATCCAAGGTGTACGAAGAAAGGTGTCGGTATGATATATCTCAACTATGAAGGTTAAGCGATGCTTGAGGCAAGGGTGTCGACTATATGAAGTGGAAGCAGTGAATGAAAGGAAATGACCCTCCTTGGATTAGTACCTAGTATTGTTAGAATTTAAGGATGTTTTTTCGAACAAGTTACCAGGGTTACCTCCTGAGAGGGAGCTTGATTTTACTATTGAGCTAAAACCTGGTGCAAAACCAACTTCTAAGACTCCGTATCGAATGACATTGCGAAAACTTTGTGAGTTGCAAATGTGCTTGAAAGAGTTATTGGACTTAGGGCTAATAAGGGTCAGTGTCTCACCTTGGGGTGTACTAGTAATTTTTGTGAATAAGAAGAATGGTTCCTTATGGCTGTGTATAGATTACAGGGACTTGAACCTTGCTACAGTGAAAAATAGGTACCCAATGCCGCGAATAGATGACCTCTTTGATCAGATGAAAGGAGCGACGATATTTTCAAAGATTGATTTGCGATCAGGGTATCACCAGTTAAGGATTAAGGAAGGCCATATCCCAAAAACTACCTTTCGAACTCGGTTTGGACATTACGAGTTTGTCGTAGTACCTTTTGGATTGACCAATGTGCCAACAATATTCATGATCCTCATGAACGGGGTATTCCAGAAGTACTTAGACTGTTTTGTGCAAGTCTTTTTAGATGACATCCTCATCTATTCCAAAAACGAAAGAGAGAATGAGGAACAGTTACGAGTGGTGTTGTCCTTCCTTAGAGATAACAAATTGTATGGGAAGTTGTCGAACTTCTCCTTCTTCCAAAGATAAATCCACTATTTAGGTCATATCATTTCCGGTGAAGGATTTTTTGTGGACCTAGAAAAGGTAAAGGCCATTATGGAGTGGCCAGTGCCGAAAAATGCACGTGAGGTGAGAATCTTCATGGCGCTAGTAGGTTATTATCGGAGATTTGTGGAAGGATTCTCAAAAATAGCGAAACCCATCACCACTTTACAGCGCAAGGGTGTCAGGTATGAATGGACAGAAGAATGTGATAGTGCATTCATCGAACTTAAGAGGTTACTAACTAGCACTCCAATTCTACGAGTGTCAGATATGGAAAAGGACTTCACAGTTTGCAGGGATGTCTCGAAGCAAGGGTTGGGGTCCGTTCTAATGCAAGATGGAGGAGTGATAGCTTATGCATCAAGGAAGTTCAAGAAACACGAAGAGCTTTACGCTACTCATGATTTAGAGTTGGCATCTGTAATGCTAGCTCTGAAACTTTAGAGGCACTATCTTGTGGGGTGAAACTTTGAGCTCAAAATGGACCATCAAAGTTTAAAACATCTCTTCACTCAAAGGGATCTAAATGCCAGGCAAAGGTGATGGAGTGAGTACGATTTTGGTATTTCATACATCAAGGGAAAGGAAAATATGGTCGTAGATGCCTTGAGTAGGAGACCACGTGTCTTCTCCTTGGTACCCTTAAAAGTCACTCTGAGGGAACACGTGTTAATGCAACTTCAAGGAGACAGTTGGTATTTAAAGGTTACTTCAAACCTCCAGAGTGGGAGGCAATTAGATCCAAAGTATGGAGGATATAGTCTGAAGGCAGACAGACTGTTAAGATATCGGGGAAGGATGTACATCCCTGAAAATGGAGATATTTGAAGCATCATACTGAAGGAAGCCCATATAGCACTTTATTGTGCGCATCCGGGTGTGAAGAAGATGTACGTGGACATGAGGAAGATTTTCTTCTGGATAGGGATGAAGTGCGATGTAGTCCATTTCATCGCCAAATGCCTAGAGTGTGAACAAGTGAAAGCTGAACACCATCACCCAACAGGCCTCCTACAACCACATGATGTTCCTATGTTCAAGTGGCAAGTCATTTCTATGGATTTTGTTGTGGGGTTTCCGCTCACATCTCATGAATGTTTAAATAGTATTAATGATGATGGATATGATGCGATCTACTATGTGAATGCAAATTCTATGAATGTATAATTGTTATTGATGATGATGGATATGATGTGACATATTGTGTGAATGAGAATCCTATGAAGGTTTAAATGCTATTAGAATGATGTTGGATATGATGCAATCTATTTTGTAAATGATAATTTTATGAATAGGTGTCATCAATTGGATTATGGTTCATATTATGAGATCTATTTCTAACTTGAAAACTTTTGATGTTAAAGTTGTTGATACGTGGATACCGAATTGAAATTATGATTGTATGTAATTGCATGATGATAATGCATAGAAATGTATGAGTTTGTGTTACAAAGTAATCTGCAGGTTATGGGCTATGAAATAGCCAAGGGATAATAATGATGAAAGTGGATGTCATGACCACTGGTCGAGAAACAACATGGTATGAATCTTTGTATGTAACATTATATTGGTTTGGATGCATTGCTATGATATGTGGACCAGTGCATGATTTCTGGTGGTAAGACTGCCCAAAACTGAATAGACGATGGCAAAACTCCTAGCAACACGGTGCCACTGTATATTTCATTGTAGGGTGTGGACCCTAGTGTTGTTAGGATGGGTGGAGGCATTTCCCACTGTGTATTCTCTGAAACCTAAAGTCATAGGAGGACGATGTTAGCTCACGCTCCCCTAGATGTGTGATGATGACTGTCGGTTGCCTACTGGGGAAGCTTGGTCAAGATAGTGACACTTCCGCTTACGGGTTCTATTTGGAGTTAGGTCAATATAGTTGACGCCCCAAGATAGTCCATCAGAGGAAGGATAGGAATGGAAGATGGAAGTAAGTTAGGAAGGAAGGATGAGTAGAAATAGTTAAGAGTGTATGGAGATTTGTCTTATGTTGGAACCTATTGTTTCCCTTGTGAAAAGATAATGCATATTTATATGAATATTCATAATTATATAACTAAACTACAATTGTCTAAATAACATTATTGAGCTAGATAATTGAAATTAAAAGATTTTTCAAACATTTGATTGGTTTATTTTCTTTTATAAAATGAATAATATTGTTGAATGGATTGGATGCATATGGAAATTACTATAGAGATGATAGCTATTGATATTAGTACATGAACGAGACTTGTATGTACTAGCTACACATGCATTTCTTGCACATGTACACTAGTATGTATGAGTTTCTTTGCTTACTTACTAATAAATGTCGGTTATTTTTAAGGAATGTGTGAACCATGTTTCTTTTCCCGTGTATCATAAAATACTTTAATTTCTGGATGAAGTTTCTTGAAGGTTGGGTGTATGTAACAACCCTAGTTAAATAGTTGTTTAAGGTTTATCAAGTATAGTTAACTAAATAATTAACTGTCATAATATGTATTAGTTAAATGATGATTATTTATTAATAATATTAATTAATTAATTATTGTTTAATATATGTTGATTAATTAATTAATTGATTAATTAACACATTTAATATTTGGATAACAAATTAAAGGCTTAATAACTTTTAATTTATTATTAGAAAACTTTGCGTATGAAGGGAAAGGGCATTGAATGGAGGGATAGGGTATTGAATGGAGGGATAAGGTAGGTGGCATTAAATGAAGAAGGAGGTGGTGAATGGGGGGAGGATATGAGGGGGTAGAGGCATTAGGGAGAGGGACCTTTGGAAATTTGGGGGAAGAAAGAAACAGTTGGAGATTAGGGATTGTATGTGTTTGCTAGTTTGATATTTCTTGTATGGAGTTTGGGTGGACTGTTATAGGGGTGCACCAGGTTGCTGGGAGTTTTGGTCTTGGGGGTCAGGAATCCTCACGAAATCCTGGAGCTAGGGAGCCGGATAGGCTCTGTTCCTAGTTGGAAGGGAGGAAGGATTCGGTTTTGGGCAGAGTTGGGAAGAGCAACAGTGAGGATAGACGGAGATTGGAGAAATAACATCAGACTAGCATTAGACAAAGGTATGTAATTTCATGAATTTGTTGTGTTATGTAGTTGTTAATTAAATTTACTTTCATGTTGTTCATAAATTTAATTTATGTTGAATAATCAATGATTATAAGTTAATGATGAAATTGTACAACATATAATTTTCTTTATTCTTTATTTTAAAGTGTGTTTTATAAGGCTCTATGGGGACAAAGACCTTACAATTACTCATCTATGGAATTGTTTAACAAATTTTTAATATATATTTATCTATATTAATGAAAAAAAAACAAATAAATTTCCCTTCTTATATCTT
>JZKD02S1650924.1:20588-54251 GCA_000966675.3 Picea glauca
TTCATTTGAACATCTACATTTGATTTGATGAGAGATGATTCATCAAATATTACATCTTTGTTAATGGTGATCTTGTGGGCAGTAGGATCCCACAACCTGTACCCCTTAATACCATTACCATATCCAGCAAAGATAATCCTTTTTGATTTTGGATATAATTTAGAACGCTGATGTTTCAAAATTAGAGCATAGGCATCACAACCAAAAACTTTAAGATTAGAATAATTACAAGGGTGACCTGTCCATACCTCCTCAAGAATTTTTCATTCTATTGTTGTTGATGGTGATCGATTCACCAGATAACAAGCTATATTTATTGCTTCTGCCCATATTTCCTGCTACAAATTGGCGTTACTAAACATACTCCTTGCTCTCTCTAGAAGAGTCATGTTCATGCATTCAACAACTCCATTTTGCTGAGGATTATAGGCAGTGGTTTTATGCCTATCGATCCCAAATTCCTTGCAATAATTCTCAAACTCCATTGACATAAATTCACCACCATTATCTTTTCTTAAACATTTAATGGATCTACCAGTGCTCTTTTCCAATAAAGTTCTAAACTGCTTGAAAACTGTAAATACATCATCCTTACTCTTTAACATATAGATCCACAGCTTCCTAGATAAATCATCTATAAAAGTTACAAAATATGATGATCCTCCATATGAAATAGTAGGGGATGGTCCCCAAACATCACAATGGATATAGTCTAGGATTCCTTCACTGGTGTGTCTTCCGGTTTTAAATATCTGCCTATTTTGTTTTCCATAAACACAGTCCTTGCAGAAATCTAACTTTAAAGACTTTAGGCTAGGAAGTAACTTGCGATCAGTTAATACCTGTAATCCTTGTTCGCTCATATGACCCAACCGTTGATGCCACAATCGAACAGAATCACCGTCGTTCTCAGATACCGCTATCGCATGATCTGATTCAGTCCTCCCTTCTAACAGAAACATATTACCAGTGTTCTTTGCTTTCATAACCAGTAGAATTCCTTTGTAGACTTTCATAAATCCACCTTGAACAATAGTCTTGTAGCCTCCTCTATCTAAGACTCCCAAATAGATTAGGTTCTTCCTAAGATCAGGTACATGTCTTACATCAGTTAGTATTTTAACAGTTCCATCAAACATTTTAATTCGGATGCTACCAATTCCCACAACTTTAGATGAAATATTATTACCCATGTAAACAACTCCATCATCTATAGACTGGTAAGTAATAAACCAATGTGAAGACACATGTGGTTTGAAACACCAGAATCTAATAGCCAATGTTGATCATGACGTGAACCAGTACTAATTGATAAAACTTCATCAACTATACCTGAACCTGTTACTGAACTTGTTTCAGTTGCATTTGCTTCTTTCGTCTCTATTGGAGGGTCTTATTTGGAGGTTTGTTGTCACTTCCAACAGTCCTTCTTCAGGTGTCCGGATTTTCCACAAAACCAGCACATGAGCTTGCTCTTTCTGCCTTTCGACTTTGACTGAGAGAAATCCCTTTGACCCTGTCCTCTTTCTTTTGGTCTGCCTCTGACCACCAATGCCTCAGATGTAGAGGTTTCTAGATTTGATTTCTTCCTTGTTTCCTCAAATAGTAAAGCTCCAAGAGTATCATCAAACTCAATAGTTTATGTTCAATTGAAACTAATAGAGGTAACGAAATGATCCCATGACGCGGGCAAAGAACACAATAATGTAATTGCCTTATCTTCGGATTCAAATTTCACTCCCATGCTATTCAACTGGACTAGAAGTGTATTGAAAGTATTTAGATGATCAACAATTTTCGTACCTTCCTTCATGCGTAAACTATACAATTGTCTTTTCAGAAAGATCTTGTTTGTCAAGGATTTCGTCATGTACAAGCTTTCCATCTTTGACCACAAACCGACTATTCTCTTCTTTGTAACAATGTTGAACAGTACATCATCGACCAAACACAGGCGTATGGCACTTAGTTCTCTTGCATCCATCTCATCCCAGTCTTCGTCTGTTATGGACGCGGGCTGCTTTGCTTTTCCCAAAAGTGCCTTCACCACGCCTTGTTGCACGAATAGATCGTGCTTCTTAACCTTCCAGATCTCGAAATTGTTCTTGCCATTAAACTTTTCAATTTCAAACTTAGCACTCTGCATCTTTTTCATTAGAGGAAACATAAAAAGAAATAAACACCATTGTTTGTAATTTCCAAGCCCCTTAAAAAAAAAAACATATATGTGTGAAGAAATAATCTTATGTAATTTTCAAAAGAAAATTACATACATTCACCTTTTATTAAAAAAAAATTAATAAAAAAGTTCACTCCATCTTATTTCTCCACCCTTCAACATCCTCCATCTTTCCATATTATATTTTAATTCTCAAATATAATAAGACCTTTAATACTTTCCAAAATGTAAAACCTTTAATACTTTCCAAAATGTAAAAGTGTACTTTTTACTTTTGAAATTTTTTTTCATACGAATCCTTTCATAAAGGGGTCAGCGCTCCTTTGGAGTATGTAGACGCGCGTTGAACCAAAAAACTTTGTCAACGCTCCTTTGGAGGATATAGGGGTGCGCTCAACCAAAATAATGAGTGGCGCATAAGGTTACTAGACGGTTGGCGCTCCCTTTGGTCGGTAAGGTGAGCGTTGGCTCCCTCTCGGCGCTCCCTCTCAAATCCAACGAATTTTATTTAAACAATGCACCCGTAGACCTATTGTCCAGCGTCGAACCCTTCAACACATCGATTTCAGTGTGGCCTCTTCCAGTGAGCGGCTTTTTCCAGTCTGCGCCCTCCTCAGCTCTGATACCACTTGTTGTAATTTGCAAATGCGGAAACACAAATCAAGATAAGACAATCAATACAAATGCAGACAAGAAACACAACAATTTACGTGGCTCACCCAAATGTTGGGCTACGTCCACCAAGAATAGGTATTGATTATCTTATTATTCAGCTAATGGAGATTACAGTAGGGTCTCACTCCTCTCTAACACACACAGCCTCTACGAGCATACATCAAATTTATAGCAATGTACATATTAAATGTAATCTCATCCATATTGTAACTTGGTTGCATTGGTTACAACCAACACCGGTTTATAGGATCTGAAATCCTATTCATGGATGAATTGTTGTCACCGTTTCCAACAAGAAGAACTTGCACTTGTTATCTCTAGCACTCTTTAAATTGACACTTAGTGTCCTTTGTAAATAACTCTCTTTAAAATGTTTAACATTTTCCCAAAACACTTACTACAATGGTACGTTATAAACTGTGGCACTAAAGCTTTATCACATATGACTAAGGGATATGTCTGTAAGCTAACAAGTGGGTGTTTTACAACTTTACCAAAATTTTTGGGTAGCGGGGATGCTTTGCCACTCCTTCATTTTATATCCCGACCGATAGGATGATATACATATATGGCCATAGCCGCTACGAAACTGTGAGCGTTGGAACCAGGGTCCCGGGGATTAGGGAACCGGGATGTTGCAAACCAGTTGCTACCTTAGACTTAGCTTGAAATACAATATGGAACTAATGCATCAGGGGGACGATAGGGCCAATACACCAGACCATTGGTATTTCGAGATATCGCTTTGCAAAAATGCCAAAGACTTTGAACGCCCAGGCCAATATAATCGACAGTGGGGAACTGACAATGAAAAATGATCTACGGTCTAGATACTCGGATCACAATGCAATATAAACTCTTCTTCCAATCACCGATATCATTGATAATACAATTTTTCAATGATCAATATCGATCTTGATAATTTTTAACGCAATCATAACTATATTAAAGGCCAAGGATAATCTCCTTGTTTCTAAATACACAAATCGCTCCTCTCTTTTCATTTAATACATCAAATCTATCGTACAAAGACTCTCCAAATAACTCTTGCATGGCCAACTCCCATTTCTTTTCCCAAAGGTTTACAATATAAGCCTCAAGGGTCAACTCCCATCTCATTAACAAACTTGTCACAATTCTGCAACTAATTACAATGATAGAAGTTCAAATCTTGATAATTGACAAGGATTAATTAATGGAATCCTCCATACTTAGGAAAATCCACCTAACTCAAAGTAAAATCCACCTAACTCAACAAATTTGTTGAACAAACCCTATCCTTCTAGAATTCTTAAAAACATAGAAATTACAATAAATTAAATTTAGGGAACCAAATTCTATAGTAAATTTTAAAGACCCCTTAGGTATCTTCAAAATGATTGATTTTCTTACAGGAATCCTCCTGCATCACAAATCCACGGTTAAAATTTTTAATGATCTCCTGATCACGAGTCTTCATATGTTGAAATCCTCCTAGATCCCAAATATTATATTGAATTCCACTTTTTGTCTTCATATGTTGAAATCCTCCTAGATCCCAAGTATTATATTGAATTCCACTTTCTTTGCTATCCTCCTGTTGTATTGTTTCTCTTTGCAACCTTCAAGAATCCTAAAATTTACTTTTTTATTGTGAAAACCCCTTGTTCACACTTTCATCATTAACTAATTGTTCATTATTATTGATCTTATTCTTGGAAACCTTCCTTACTAGCTATGTTTTCTTCACTTCTTCCTGTTGCTAGCTGATGCACTTTTTGATTTGATGTTTTACTTCTCTACAACACTTTATGTCATTACATAGGTGTTCTATCAATGTTTCAAACTCTTTATGTAATATCCTCAGGTAGAACCCCAACTGTAATTATGAATTGTAAATATGTTTGATAGGCTGGTGAGTCGAGTTATTATAAGTTGTTAGGATTATGTGTGTATTAGGATGAAGAGCTTAGAGGCTAAGACAAGTGGGCTTGATTTTGTATATGTAATTATGCAGATTATTAATAAACATCATCGCTGCATGTAGACAAACCACAAAGAAAGAGTTATGGGGGACTGTACATCCATTAGGTTGGGTAAGGGAGGGGGGCTAAGTGTCTAGGAATAGGGGCTAAGCTAGAGGGATTTTGTGTAAAGGAATAATATTATATTATTATTTCCTAGAGGCTAAGGTTTGAAAAAGCCTATGTTGTGCTAAGTTCTTGGGGAAAGGGAACGAGTGTTAGGTGGATCTCATGCAACTTTAGGAAGCCATATGTCAACCTGGGAGCATGCAGTATTTAGGTGGGAATGTCATCTCATTGGGGGATCTCTCCCCATTCTCGTGATGGTCGCCACTCTGGAAGTTGGACATACTCTCCACTGATGCACACACACACTCATGCACTAAGCACGACCCCCATTATCGACCTCTGAACAAGAACACACCTTGGGAACCTGCAGTCGTACTTGAGTTATCATGTGTATCTCCTGTGAAACCCGACGCACCTGTATTTTCTTGAGCCCGTGTTGTGTCTTAATGGTTTCTTGTTGATCTTCCAACGCAGTTCCTTGGCTAAGCATGGATTGCTACCATATTCTATGTCCTTACCTATTTTCAGTTGTTTCCATCACCTGTGCCTTATCCGAATGTTGTTGTTGTATTTGGTAAGGATATGGATTTAAGAAGCAGGTTGACATCCATGTGAGAAACTCTCTCAAGGTGAGAGAGTGTGATGAGGAAGTGAGATCTCGTGGAGGAAGTCTCTTAACAGCTACAATACTCTGAGACTCTGGTCCAACCTATTTCTGAAGCCCTTGAAGGGAGGTGGACAGTCGATGTACTTGTGATAGTGAAGGTGTACACTCTTGGGGTGGGATAGACGTGTGTGGAATGAGGGTCTGTGGGTTGTCGGCATAAGTGGCTCCTAGTATATAATCCTTCCTGTTGATCTATGTGAATTTCTTATTGTCCTTGCAAAGCCTAGGAATCCCTTTCCCAGTGGAGTTTAGTCCCAGTTCGGGGGTGACCCACTACTGAGAGTGAAGAGCAACATGGTATATGGTTGGGAGGTTCATGGAAGGTCTGCACGCAGTTAGTGTAGTTCAATTAAAAGATAAGTACCCATTTCTTTGTTCATTTACATGTTGTGTATTTGTATACACTATGTTGGTGAGTATTGCATATATATGTTGTTATATTTATGGGTTCTTCCTGTGATTACTGCATGTATTCTTTTACTGTTATTTTCGCATTAGTATGTGTATTAACATAATATGTTTTCTGTTCATGTTTAAATTTATATGCATATGATAATTGTTATTTCTACGAGATAGCATGGCCCGGCCTAGTTGGTCGGGGGTGTTACAAAATGGTATCAGAGAAAAGAGAGACATTCAGAAGTGACGTTTCTCAACTTGTTGGTGGTTGGGGACGTTACAAATTGGTATCAGAGAAAAGAGAGACATTAAAAAAAAAAGATACAATTGTTTAGGTAGCATTAACTAGCAGGGGTTGGTTGTTTGGGGCGTTATAAAAATTGTATCAGAGCCATGGTTTCAACACTGAGCTTAGATGGGCCATGAAAGTGGAAGTTAAAGAAAATGTTTCAGAAAGGAATTGTTGTCGAAATGGACAAAACTGAAGTTAAAATCCCAGTTTTCGACACTGGGCCTAAATTGGGCCGTATAACTGGTTATGGATTCAAAATATTAGAGAAAATTATTTTCAAGAGGGACAAAATTTGAATTTCAGAGTGTTCCAGAGTGCCACGAGAACACCTTGTCCATGCTTTCAAATCTCATAAAGTATAGTAGATCAAGAAATATAACAAAGAAAAGAGACTATGATAACCCTGGGTTTGGAACCACAAGGTTTGAATTTGGGTCATAGGATTTGTTCAGGAGAAGGAGGATCCTTCACAATCATCATATATGGATAAAGGTGCATGAGGATTAACCCCTAAGCACTTCGAACTTTCCAACTTCGACGATTTTTATGTGTGAGAGAACAAAAGGGGATGAAGATCGAAGTTCTGAAGTCTTGAAGTGGATATATGTCGTAGATCCAGGAAAAGTACTTGACCATTGGATCCGTCGAAGACAGATCATAACCGTTAGATGAAGCCAAGATAAATATGTAAGGTGTAATAATGAAAAACATATCTCAACCATCAGATCTGTGCACAAGTGAATGTGATTCCTATATCTCACAACAGTTCGGTAGTTCGATGTTCGAAAGAAACAAAGTGTGTTAGTTTGAAAACTCTCAAAGTCTGTAGTTAATCTGGATCGTTCATCAAAAAGAGGCATGTGTCGAAAGATCAATGTATTCAAGAGTTCGACGTTCCGGAGAATTGGAGAGTGCTAGTGTGAAAAGTATTGAATCCTGAATTCCCGAAGTCGAAGATCATAAGTGGCGTAGCATGATAACGTCACCAGTGGTGATGTGGACCGTTCCTAGGAATGCAATGTGCCACCAACTTAAATAATGACAGTTGTACTATGTGGACCTTCCCGAAATGTTAAGAAGTTCAAATGTCTCGGAACTTTCGAAGTTTGAAAGTGATGTCACTTGCTGACATCACCTAAGATGACGTGGACACACGAGATGCGTGCCATGTGTTAGTGATTTATGTTCCCTTCAAATATTGATTATGCTAGTTAGAACATCACATATGTCACCCACCTGATTGGGCGACGTGTCCACTTCTAGTATTTTTCAATGTGGCACTTCCCTAGAGTATGGTCAGTGGGGCCCCTGATGGATTTCCCAAATAATATGAACTTGGTAAAGAATTGTTAAAGTTTGAATACTCGCGAAGCTCCGGAGAGTGGAGTAAAACCTCACCATTGATCGAGGAGGGACACCTGACAATATATATCATTTTCAAGAGACTTGGTACTTCGGAGGATTCAAGGCATAGATAGTTAAGTTCATGGAATCCTGAAGGTCTTATTCCATCTTGACCATTGATCGGGAGAGGGTACATGGAAATAGATACAGTATCCCAAATACTTGGTACTCCAGAAGGTTTGAGAGTGTGGACATTCTAGAACTTTCGAAGCCCGAAGTCCCAGAGTTGATCATGGTCGTTGGTTAGAGGAAAGGTGTGGTCCGTTGGTTTATTGTTTGTGAGTTCATCGGTCTAGAAATCTAGTGGACCTGTAGATAATTTCTTCGAAAACTCTCGGATCCAGAGTTCCATAACAGATCTCAGTTGTTGGATGCTAGGAAGCGATGGACCGTTGATCCACCCCACTTCACAAGTTCACAAATTCGACACTCCAAGAGATGGTTGTGCTTTGGAAATTGCCGAAGGAAGACTGACAAATATCCTATCCACCATATATCTTAATAGATAATGTGTAACATAGATCCACTTCCTTCGTGATGTAATGTACCCCAAATTTCCCAAAATAAAAAAAAAATTGATAGGTGCATTAATACTTCTTTACTCATCTATACTTAATCGTATAAAACTATAATCATTGCTATCAGAACACGAAGCCTACTTAATCGTAGTTACAAGAGACTAATTACAAGGTAGCTAAAATCCTCCTGAAGTTTTCGCTTATTAAACTAATCCGATACCTGTAATGTCAATATGTTCTAACATATCAGAGTTTAAACTGCTCGGGGAAGGAGTGAAATCCAATTGTTTCTACAAGTCCATAGTAATTCTATCCTAACAGACTTCTTCCTTAGTAAAGGAAAGGTACTTGTTAAAACCTTATCTTTTAATAGGCCTTAAAACCTCCCACTAAATCCAACATGTTGATACCTTTACATCGTAACTAGTCCCATGCCATAAGTTCCCTTAACCAAACTCTTATCACCCATGTAACGAGTTGAGTTGTAGTTGGTTCTATTCAATACTTACCTTATGTATATGAAGAATTATATAACGACTAATGTATTTATACCATACTAGGCAACAAACGTTTCCTTGCACTTATAATATATGAGTCATCAAATATCTATCCGATGTAAATAACGATATACCCACATACCAGGTTATATATGTATCTACTTATACTAGTTTTCCATTACTGTATGAACAGTCAAAATCATATTATTATGTTGTTCAAGAGTTTGTTGAGTTCTCTATACTTTAATTAGTGGTTATATGACTCAGTACATCTTAGATGTAACCAAAAGGGTTGTTCTTGCATGTCAGTTTCAAACGCTTAAGGGGGGGTGGCGCTAGCCTCATGGAAAACTTAAATCGACCCCCAAAACAATATCAACCATTCTTCACACAAATCGAGAAAATTGGTGTTAAGTATTTGCACTAACAAGGATATAAATGAGAAATTAAAACAGGTCTGTAAAATTCCATTCACCACTAAACTGGTCATTTACACCAGTCCAGTGTTGTACTGGGCACTTGGGAAGTCGCGCCCAATGCCAGCTTGCCATGTTTGATCATTCATGTGGGTCGCATGACTTACACTCTTATCACATCATTCATTCCCGTTGAAACTAGCGCGAGGATTATTCCATCAGAGTAGCCCTAGGTTTATGTGGAAAGAAAACCCTCCTCTGTTCTATGGCGTTTATTCACCATGAAATTCCTGAGTACATACCAATAAAGGTAGGCACATTGCAATTGCCATATATTTACATTATCTTTCTATTTGGAAAGGTTTAAGGTTTTTATCCTGTCTCATCTATAATAATATATTGCAATTATCTTTCTTTGTGAACTCTAGGATCACTTACTCATAGTAAGAAATCACACTTAAGCCTACAATGTTTCTCTTATATAACCCTTTCATATCAAATGACTCCCGGTATTAAAATATAAATTGGGACTTACATTTTCTTTTCATATCCGATAAATCATTTTGCCCCTTTTCTTTTGTAGGCTCCCAGACTGTGTATTAGGGGCATTCAATCTATATCTATCCCCTAGGGTTTATGGCTGCATGAATAAATCTCTACTATACCATTGTTTAGATACACAATTTTATATACAAAATTTTTGATCTGTCTATCATTAAAATTTCTTAGTTCGTAAAGTCGCTCAATATTTTTACAGTTTGTGAACTGTACCAACTTCTTATTTCTGTGATGATTCGTCAAACGCACTCTGTAATTATATGAATATTATACACAGATTTCATCAGCTAATGGTGGGACCCCTTTCTTTTGCAAGCACACCCATCATCTATTCCAGGGTGCACTCCTCCCCTTCGGGTTGCGTACATATTATTGTTCAAAGACGTTGTGAACGGTTTCTATGCCAAATTTAAGCTAAGTAATCTTTTTATTCTCTTAACAGATTTACTTTGGTTAATTATCCCTTATTACTATTTTCATTAATCACTCTTTCCTTCTTCTTTTTTTTTGTAGGTCGTAACCACTCTACTCAAATGGATTTATTAATTCACCTCACTCGAAAGGTATTCGAGTTTACTAGCACTGAGGGCCAAGGTTGTGTCCCGTCTTTGTCACCTATAAAGAAATCTGATCCCATTTCCTATATTGGTTGATTTAATGGGTATGCCCTATTTTATGTTGATACTTCAGTACTTGGAAAAGAATGCAAAGTTTTCCCCTGGTTGGATTTGAAATATAACTTTAAAGGGGTTTAATTCCTGACCATTTGTTTCCTCTTTCCGTGTGAAGTCGAAATACTAGAGTAGTTAATTTCAACTCTGCCTATACGATGTTATGGGTCTTTGTAATAATTAGACAACCATTCTTTTACTTTTTCAGTAATACAATCATCCTATATTGAGTTTATTCATCCATGAAAATAAAGTTATGAAAACGAGATTCGTACCTTTACTTTCTGAATTCGTCGTATTTCTTTTTATTTTCCGAAACCGGTTTTGAATTATAGATATCGATTCGTTTCTTGGAATACTTTGTTTATCTTTCCAATTTTTTTTTTATTACTAGTTATATAGTCGCTTCCATTATAATTTCCACACATGGTAGTATAGCATTTTTATAAAATCTTTATGACCTAGTACAATAATATGTGAGAAGAAAGGACCTTATTTTCTGCTATAAGTATGCTTTTGTATTTACCACTTTCTGGTTCCACTCATCATTATTATGTATTTATAATTATATACATAAAAACTTATTCAAGGTGTAACATTAGCATTGGTAAGGATTTAACCTATGTTTATTTCCACCCATTCGTAATTTGACTTGTTAACAGTTACATAAATACATACAAGCAGACTTAATTCACTATATATTTAAGTCTAGTAGGGGTTGTATCTATTGCATGTTTCATCTATTTGTAATCGAATTCATAGTAAGATGGACTTGTGGTGATGATACTAGATATATATCTATACATACACTCTTTTATTCAATAAAACGATTCAATAGAAATAATTCACCCAACAACATACTTATTCATAATTGTCTTTCATATAGTCATGTAAATATTTCGTGGATTCCTATACTAGTAGAGTTTCATCCCGACGTGGGGTTTTGGTTCGTATAGGTTGAAGGTAATACAAAACTAGAAATACATTGTCTTCATATGAACTTATGATAGATTGAAAAATTCCATAATTCATATTTGTTTCTACTTGATTACTTTATTACTCTATACAAGATAGCCCTGGTCTTGCCACGACTGATATAATACCCAGTGGCTTTACCACGTTGTTTACTATTTTCACTCTATTCCTACCACAGATAGATTACTCAAGTGTTTTATCAGTTCATTCATTATAATAAAATAGCGTTGTTCCTATAACAGAAATCTTGTTGTGATGCAGTAGATGCAGTCTTTAATCAACATAATTATTTCCACAAGTAATCTAAAGCAACTCTAGAATTCCATCTAAAACATATGAAAGTAAGGTAATCATCTAGAATAGAAAATATATACAATTAATTCAATGGCACAAATACGATAAGAGAAAAGTAGAGAAACATATCTGGATAAATGTTGGGACAACAAAAGGAACAACCATGTTCCTCCCAACCTTAGAACAGGGAAGTCAATCAACTGTCATGTTCACCCCCTAGCCTGACCATGAATCCATGAAGGATAACTTAGAACTCCTCATTTCCTCACACTCAACATAGTGTTCATAACAACAAGAGGTAATTCCTTTCCCAACATACTTGGCAGTGTCCTACCTCCTCACATATGCTATTTAAAACAATATTTTTTCCTAGGTCTTTTCCCTCCCTTGAGAATTTTCGCAACTTTATAAATACCTGATTTTCAGGGGCTGCCAATGACCAAATCTCTGATTTTCCACTTGTAACAATCATTCCTAAGGTAGTTCCAACATGTTCCCCACTCATGGAGTCATGGTCAACTGAATTTAACATGGTTGTTCCATTTTTCCTCCTACAATAAATATAAATATTATGTTTTCATACACGTTTCATAGTCAAATAGTTAGATGGGTCAAATCGTATCTCTTCCCAATAGTCATTATAATTAATTACAATTTACCAAATTCGGAATTCAGAATTTCCATAAATGGCAAAAATTTTCCAAATTCGAATTTACCAAAAACAAAATATTTTTTCTAACAAATTTTGAATTCAAAAATAATTTATTTTTGGAGATGTCACATCCTTTCCCTCTTCAATAAAACACTCTCCTCATTGTTCATTCCTTTATTGGAACATGATGAGATGAGATTTCCGCAAATCTCCCTCCAACTCCGAAGTGGCCTCCCCAGGACTAATGTGCTTCCATTGAACTTTTACCTGGGTGACGACTCTTGTTCTGAAGTACTTTTTCTCTCCGATCTAGAATGCGCAGGGGTTTCGCTTGGATCTTGCCTTCTGGTTCCATCTGCACTAAGGTCCAATTGATCATATGTGTCTGGTTTTGAACATAATTATTTAACAAAGAAACATAAAACACATTATGAAATTTTAGATTGGTACGACGTGCAAGTTGATATGCCATGGGTCTAATTCGAGCTAAGAGCTCGAAGGGTCCACACAATTTGGGTGCTAAATTGGCACAGTATTTGAGTTTTTAGTGAACTCTTTCAGGGTTTAACTTTTAAGTATACATGATCTTCCACTTGAAACTCCAAGTGTCTTCTTTTCTGGTCCACATAACTTTTTTGTCCGTCCTATGCCTCTTTCAAGTTCCGTTGTACTTTTCTTACCATACTTTCCATTTCTTGCAACATCCCTGGTCCAACCATAAGTCTATCAACCGGGTTGTCCCAGCTAATTGGATTTGTACACTTCCTTCCATACAGTACCTCGAAGGGACCTACTTAGCCGTAGTTTGGTACCCATTGTGATATGCGAATTCTACCAGGTGTAGGTAGTCTTGCCACTTGGTTTTGTTCTTACATACATGCAAATCATATCCTCCATGATTTCGTTCGTTCTTTTAGTATGTACATCCATTTGTGGATGATAACTTGTACTGAAATTCAAATTAGTGTTTAGCCCTGCAAAATAATTCTTTCCAAAAGAAGATGTAAATTTTACGTCTCTATCCGAAATCACCGTTTTAGGAATACCATGCAATCTAAAAATTTCTTTCATAAATTTTTCAGCAATATTTATATCTTTAAAAGTAGACTTTAAAGGAATAAGGTGTGCATGCTTACTGATTTTATCAACTCCAACCATAATAGAGTCATTCTATTTATGATTTTTAGCAGACCTGTAATAAGTCTAGTGATATGCTCTCCCATTTCCATTCTGGTACTGGTAATGGCTATAGTATGTTGGATGGATGTTGGTGTTTGGCTTTAACCTGATGAAAATCTTCGCATCTAGCTAAGTACTCTGTTGTTTTTCCCTTCATCTTAGGCGAAAAAAATATTTTTCTAAGTGTTGTTATCATTTTCTGGTATCCTGGATGGCCAGAATACAGTTTCTTATGCACTTCATCCAAGACTTGTATCTTTAACTCTGCTGAATTTGGTATGTAAAGTTTGTTTTTAAATCGTATTAGTTGATTTTTGTTGATACTCGGATATGGTTTGTCTGAGTTGGATATAGTGTTTTGTAATTATGTCACTATCTTAGTGTAATTTGCTTCGTTTATACCCGCAGTCTTTGTTCTAGATCACTTTCTGCCTTGCTGAAATTCATTTCAAATAACGCATGTAATCTTTTTCTTAAGGAATCAACAACTTTATTTCCTTTCTCTTGATATGTTTTACCTCGACATCAAATTTGTAATGTTCATATTTTTTTTGAAAAGTTTTTTTTCTTATGTCCTTATCTTTTTAGCCTATCTTGGTGATAACTAGATCATAAATCCAACTTAGAAAAGATCTTTGACCCACCCATTTGATTGAATAGATCATTTATCTGAGGTAAGGGGTACTTGTCCTTGATGTTTTAATTGTCTATAATTAGTACATAGTCTTAGAGTACCATCTTTATTTTATCAAAGAGGACTGGTGCTCACCATGGTCGAACACTCGGTCTAACATACTCTTTGTCTAATAATTCTTGTAGCTGAAATTTTAGTTTTTTCAATCCCGACAAACTCATTCAGTAAGGGATTTAGAGGTAGGGATGAACTAGGTAGCAGGTTGATAGAACAGTCTATCTCCATTCTAGGGGTAATTCATGTATTTCATCAAAAACCATGTCTATGAAATCACGTAGAACAACAAAGTTCTCTAAGTTGATTTTATCTTCTTTTCTAACAGGCTTGTTACTTGACTGTCTTAATTTGACAACCCTTTCTTATGAATTTCTCTAATTGCATGGTTGAAACTTGTCTAACTCATATTGACTTTTTGTATACCTTGAACTATCCTTAGTGGTGTCACTTTCATATTCATACTTAAGTGTCTTTGCATAATAATCTAGTATTGCTTTTCTCTTTTCTAACCAATCCATTCTGATAATCACATCCTAAGATCCTAGTTGTAGGATGTTCAGATTTGTTCTTATGTTTTGATCATTTAAACTAAAATCATAATTAGAAAAGGTCAACCACTTTCCTTTTAGTTACTGTTGCTAGTTGTACTAGCCATGATTTTGCATTTCTCATTTTCTTAAGTTTATTTCACTCTAACACACTAGTAGTGATATAACTTAACGTAGCTCCAGGATCAAAAACAAAAATTCAAGTGTTATTGCTCTTACCTTCAATTTTCACCATAGAGGACTGGTGGTAAGCTTTTCAACCATCTATGACTGCATTGATTCGAAGAAAGATTTCCTCCCACATTCCCCGTCGTCGAGGCTTCCTGCAATTATGAACAACAATTATGTTTTGTTGAATTTAAACATGGACAATTCCTCCTCAGATGAGGTTCTCCACATTCCTATCATTTTAAAGGTTCATGGGGTTGTCCCCAAATTTCTTTTGTTCCCTAATTTTACCGGTTTACCGCCTCTTTGCGTACTTGGATTCTTGGAGTGAAAATAGTTTCTAGGAAATATTTTTACTGCATTCCGATAAGGAGCTGGCTGGTATTCCTTCTTCCGCTAGTTTATTCGGTCTTGTTTTTTCTCCTTCCAAGCTTTGGGAAACTCTGCCTGTTGTTTTTACTGGTTGTAGCGCATTTGTGTTTTCCAAAATACTTCACTCAAGTACATGGGATTTTCAAACTCAATTCTTTCCCTATAAGACCATGGTAAACAACTTAGGAGCCATTGTATTTTTACCTTGTCCTCCCAGATATAAGGTATGAATCTTAGTGATTCCATGAATTTTTTTAGAAGATCCTCCATCGTCATCTGACCAAGTCGTAACTCAAAAAATTCTTTCATTTTTCCTTTCATACTAGCTTTTAGATAAGTATTGTCTCTTAGATTCAGACCATTCCATCTGTTTCTCTTTTAAGCCCTTACCCAATTCCAGATATGACAACCAAATGATGACTTTTCCTATCCATTTTTTTTTTTTTTATCTTCAGCTGAAGGTGTACCTTCAGATGAGCTATCCCCTCTTTCTACTTCAAGACCAGAATTCTTGGAGGCTCTTTTACTGGCCTCCTCTCTCTGGTTATCATCCTTTGGGGATTTCTTTGTCACTACACTTCTCAAAAAGACTTCATTTATTTCCTTTTGTTCTTGATGTGACTTCTTCAGTTTTTCATTGTCTGATTTGAGGTCCTACAACTCAATAATGAGATTCCTCATTGTTTCCAGAACTTTAGTAGGTGTAATTGTGTCACTATTTTGTCTTGGATCTCAGGAGATCTTTGTTTAAGATTCCCATCCAGTCTGATTTCTACGCCATCCTGCGTTGCCATGATTAATACAAAACAAAAAATATTTTTTTGTTCGTAACAATAAAGGTTTGTTAGTTTCATATAGACATAGATGTGCTAACCAATTAATTTGGCCTTATTCAAGGTCCAAGTGTTGTAAGCTTTTCTCTGATGCCATATGTAATGCATCCCAAATTTCCCAAAATAAAAAAAAATTGATAGGTGCATTAATCCTTCTTTACTCCACTATACTTAATCGTATAAAACAGTAATCATTGCTATTGGAACATCAAGCCTACGTAATCGTAGTTACAAGTGACTAATTACAAGGTAGTTAACTTCAACTAACCTCCTCCTGAAGTTTCTTCTTTTTAAACTAATCCAATACCTGTCATGTCAATATGTTCTAACATATTAGAGTTTAAAGTACTCGGGGAAGGAGTGAAATCCAATTGTTTATAAAAATCCATAGTAATTATATCCTAACAAACTTATTCCTTTGTAAAGGAAAGGTACTTGTTAAAACCTTACCTTTTAATAGGCCTTAAAACCTCCCACTAAATCCAACATGTTGATACCTTTAAATTCTAACTAGTCCCATGCCATAAGTTCCCTTAACCAAACTCTTATGACCCATGTAATGCGTTGAGTTGTAGTTGGGTCTATACAATACTTACCTTATGTCTATGTAGAAGTATATAAAGACTAATGTATTTATACCATACTAGGAAACAAATTTTTCCTTGCACTTATAATATATGAGTCATCAAATATCTACCTGAAGTAAATAACGATATACCCACATACCAAGTTATATATGTATCTACTTATACCACTTTTCCCTTACTGTATGCACATTCAAAATCATATTAATACATTGTTCAAGAGTTTGTCGGTTTCTCTATACTTTAATTAGTGGTTATACGACTCGGTACATCTTAGATGTAACCAAAAGGGTTGTGCTTGTGTGTCAGTTTCAAAGGATCAAGGGGGGGTGGCACTAGCCTCATGGAAAACTGAAATTGACCCCCCAAAAAATATCAACCATTCTTCATGCAAATCGACCAACTTGGTGATAATGATTTTCACTAACAAGGATATAAATGAGGAATTAAAACAGGTCCATAAAACTGCATTCACCACTAAAGTGGTCATTTACACCAGTCCACTGTCGTATTGGGCACTTTGGTAGTCTCGCCAAATGCTAGCTTTCCATGTCTGATCGTTCACGTGGGTTGTGTGCCTTATAATCTTATCACATCGTTAATTCCTATTGAAACTAGTGTTTGGCTTATTCTGTCAGAGTAACCCTAGGTTTATGTGGAAAGAAAACCCTTCTATGTTCTATGGCGTTTATTCCCCACACAATTCCTCTGGGATTCACTCTGTGTGTAGTTTGGAACATGGAGATATGGCTTTCGATCCTGAATGAGACCCGTTAAACCCTCTCCTTACGCAAGGTAATTTTGACCACTTTCTTCCTTATAATTTTCTAAACTTTCAAGGTTAAACTTGTTTGGAAGAATTGGTATTTTAACAAAGTTGATCACCTCTTTCTTGTGGTACTCTCCCATTTCCTACACCGGTCTGGAACTTCCATGTTTTGTTTAGCATTCTTACTGTAGAACAACTAGTATTAGTTATGTTTTCCCTAAATTCTTGTTTTTCTTTTGACTGTGGAAAAAGGGTCGAAGTATTTATGCTACCTCTGGAGCATTAGTCCTAGAATGTCTTATCTTCATCTAGTAATAGCTTAAATAAATTACTCCGATGAGATTTTTACGTAGGTACTCTATGAAAAACCTAGACATAGCTGAAAGGGGTCACCTTTCATGCTCTCTTGCTGAAGGTTTAGGGGTGTTCATAATCTTTGTCAGTATAGTCTCCCTTTGTTGTTTACAGTGTGGGCTTAACAACAAACTTCTATGTTTAGGTTTGATATTTGCATTCTATGCTATGATGGTTTGGAAATACAAAAAAAAAAATCCCTCTTCCTGTGACGACGAAGATGGGAGTAAAACAAATCCTATAGTCGGTTTATTTTAGAGTCCAATATCTTCCCTTTTGTAGTGTTCCTGAGTACATACGGATAAAGGTAGGCGTAATGCAATTGCCATATCTTTACATTATATTTCTATTTGGAAAGGTTTAATGTTTTTGTCATGTCTCATCTATAAGAATATATCACAATTATGTTTCTTTGTGAAATCCAAGATCGCTTACTCATAGTAAGAAATCATAGGTAAGACTACGATGTTTCTCTTATATAACCCTTGCATTTCAAATGACTCCCATTATTAAAATATAAATCAGGACTTACATTTTCTTTGCATATCCGATAAATCATGTTTACCCTTTTCTTTTGTAGGCTCCCAGACTATGTATTAGGGGCATTCAATCTAGATCTATCCCCACGGGTTTTTGGCTGCTTGAATAAATCTCTACTATACCATTGTTTAGATACACAGTTTTATAAACAAAAATTTTGATTTGTCTATCATTAAAATTTCTCTGTTTGTAAAGTCTCTCAATATTTTTATAGTTTGTGACCTATACCAACTTCTTATTTTTGCGATGATTCGTCAAACGCACTATGTAATTATACAAATATTATACACATATTTGATCGGCTAATGGTGGGACCCCTATCTTTTGTGAGGGTACCCATCAGCTATTCCAAGGTGCACTCCTCCCCTTCGAGTTGCATACATATCGTTGTTCAAAGTTGGTGTGGACAGATTCTATTCCAACTTTAAGCTAAGTAATTTTTTTATTCTCTTAACAGATTTACTTTGGTTAATTATCCCTTATTACTGTTTTCATTAATCACTCTTTCCTTTTTTCTTTTTTTCTTTTTTTTTGCAAGTCTTAACCACTCTACTCAAATAGATCTATTAATTCACCTCACTCGAAAGGTATTCGAGTTTACTAGCACTAAGGGCCAAGGCTCTGTCCCGTCTTTGTTACCTATAAAT
Source organism: Picea glauca (assembly GCA_000966675.3). Classification (NCBI taxonomy): domain Eukaryota; kingdom Viridiplantae; phylum Streptophyta; class Pinopsida; order Pinales; family Pinaceae; genus Picea; species Picea glauca. Next base: position 39,543 of record JZKD02S1650924.1, read on the forward strand.
AAATCTCATCCCATTTCCTATATCGGTTGATATAAGGGGTACACCCTATTTTACGTTGATACTTCAGTACTTGGAAAAGAATTCAAAGTTTGTGTTTGATTGGATTTGAAATATAACTTTAAAGGGGTTTAATTCCTGACCATTTGTTTCCTGTTTCCATGTGAAGTCGAAATACTAGAGTAGTGAATTTCAACTACACCTATACGATGTTATGGCTCTTTTTAAAATTAGACAACCATTATTTTCCTTTTGTAGTAATACAATCACCATATATTGAGTTTATTTAGTTGTGAAAAGAAAGTTATAAAAACGAGCTTCGTATCTTTTCTTTTTGAATTCATCGTATTTCTTTCTATTTTCCGAAACTAGTTTTGAATTACAGATCTCGTTTCGTTTCCTAGAATACTTTGTTTATCTTTCCAGAATTTTTCTTATTACTAGTTATATAGTCGTTTCCATTGTAATTGGCACGCATGGTAGTATAGAAGTATTATAAAATCTTTATAACCTAGTACAATAATATGTGAGCATAAAGGACTTAATTTTCTACTATAAGTATGCTTTTGTATTTACCACTTTCTGGTTTCACTCATCATTATTATGTATTTATAACTATATACAGACAGAATTATTCAAGGTGTAACATTAACATTGGTAGAGATTTAACCTATGTTCATTTCCACCCATTCGTAATTTGAATTGTTAGCAGTTACATAAATACATACAAGCATACTTAATTGACCATAGATTTAAGTCTAGTAGGGGTTGTATCCATTTCGTGTTTCATATATTTGTAATCTAATTCATAGTAAGGATCCATAAGGGGATGATAATATATATATATATATATCTATACATACACTTTTTTATTCAATAAAACGATTCAATAGAAATAATTCACCCAACAACATAATTACCCATAACTGTCTTTCATATAGTCATGTAAATATTTTATAGATTCCTATACTAGTAGAGTTTTATACTAGTAGAGTTCATACAGGTTGAAGGTAATACAAAACTAGAAATACATTATCTGCATATGAACTTATGATAGATCGAAAACTTCCAGAATTCATATTTATTTCTACTTGATTACTTTATTACTCTATACAAGATAGCCCTGTTCTTGCCACGATTGATATAATACCCAATGGCTTTACCACACAGTTTACTATTTTCACTCTATTCCTACCCCATATAGATTACTTAGGCATTTTATCAGTTCATTCATTATAATAAAATAACATTGTTCCTATAACAGAAAGCTTGATGTGATGCAGTAGATGCAATCTTTAATCAATAGAATTATTTCCACAAGTAATCTACAACAACTCTATAATTCCATCTAACATATATCACAGCAAGGTAATCATCTAGAATAGAAAATATATACAATTAATTCGATGGAACAAATATGATAAGAGAAAAGTAGAGAAACATATCTGGATAAATGTTGGGACAACAAAAGGAACAACCATGTTCCTCCCAACCTTAGAACCGGGTAGTAATTCACCTTTCCTGTTCACCCCCTAGCCTGACGATGAATCCATGAGGGATAACTCGACACTCCTCTTTTCCTCAAACTCAGCATAGTGTTCATAACAACAAGAGGTAATTCCTTTCCCAACATACTTGGCAGTGTCATGCCTTCTCACATATGCTATTTAAAACAATATTTTTTCCTAGGTCTTTTCCCTCCCTTGGAAATTTTTGCATCTTTCTAAATCCCTGATTTTAAGGGGCTACCAATGGAAAAATCCCTGATTTTCCACTTGTAACAATCATCCCTGAGGTAGTTCCAACATGTTCCCCACTCATGGAGTCATGGTCAGCTGAATTTAACATGGTTGTTCCATTTGTCCTGCAATAAATATAAAATATTATGTTTTCATTCATGTGTCATAGTCAAATAGTTAGTTGGGTGAAATCAGATCTCTTCCCAACAGCCATAATAATTAATTACAATTTACCAAACTCGAAATTCAGAATTGCCATAAATGGAAAAAAAATTCCAAATTCGAATTTACCAAAAATGGAAAAAATTTTCTAACAAATTTCCAATTCAAAAATAATTTATTTTGGGGGATGTCACATCCTTTACCCCTTCAATAAAACATTGTCCTCATTGTTCATTCCTTTCTTGGAACAGGATGAGATGATATTTGCACAAATCCCCCTCCAACTCCCAAGTGGCTTCTTTGGGACTAAAGTGATTCCATTGCACTTTTACCTGGGTGACAACTCTTGTTCTAAAGTAATTTTTCGCTTCGGTTTAGAATGCACATAGGTTTCGCTTGGAAATCTCCTTCTGGTTCCATCTTCACTAAGGTCCAATCGATCATATGTGTATGGTTTTGAACATAATTCTTTAACAAAGAAACATAAAACACATTATGAAATTTTAGATTGGTACGACGTGGAAGTTGATATGCCACGGGTCTAATTCGAGCTAAGAGCTCGAAGGGTCCACACAATCTAGGTGCCAACTTGGCACAGTTTTCGAGTTTTTAGTGAACTCTTTCAGGATTTAACTTTTAATTAAACATGATCTTCCACTTGAAACTTCGAGTGTCTTCTTTTCTGGTCCACATAACTTTTATGTCTGTCCTGTGCCTCTTTCAAGTTCTGTTGTACTTTTCTTACTGTACTTTCCATTTCTTGGAGCATCTCTGGTCCAACCATAAGTCTGTCAACTGGGTTGTCCCAGCTAATTGGATTCGTACACATCCTTCCATACATTACCTTGAAGGGACCTACTTAGCTGCAATTTGGTACCCATTGTTATATGTGAATTCTACCAGGTGTAGGTAGTCTTCCCACTTCTTTGGTTTTGTTATTACATACATGCGGAGCATATCCTGCACGATTTGGTTCATTCTTTCAATTTGTCCATCTGTTTGTGGATGATAACTCATATTGAAATTCAAATTAGTATTTATCCCTGCAAAATAATTCTTTCCAAAAGAAGATGTAAATTTTACATCTCTATCTAAAATCACCGTTTTAGGAATACCATGCAGTCTAAAAATTTATTTCATAAATGTTTCAGCGATATTTATAGCGTTAAAAGTAGACTTTACAGGAATAAGGTGTGCAGACTTACTGAGTTTATTGATTCCAACCATAATAAAGTCATTTTTTTATGAGTTTTAGGCAAACCTGTAATAAGTCTAGTGATATGGTCTCCCATTTCCATTCTGGTACTGGTAATGGCTATAGTAGGTCAACTGAATGTTGGTGTTCGACCTTAACCTACTGCAAATCTTGACACCTAGCAAAGTACTATGTTGTTTTTCCCTTCATCTTAGAACAAAAAAATAGTTTTCTAAGTGTTGTTATCGTTTTCTGGTATCCTAGATGGCCAAAATACGGTTTCTTATGCACTTCATCCAAGACTATTATCTTTAACTCTATTAAATCTAGTATGTAAAGTCTATTTTTAAATCGTAATAGTCGATTTTTTTCGATACTTGTATCTGGTTTGTCTGAGTTGGTTGTAGTGTTTTGTAATTCTGTCACTATCTTAGTGTAATTTTCGTCGTTTATACCCGTGATGTTTGTTCTAGATCACTTTCTTCCTTGCTAACATTCATTTCAAATAATCTGTGTACTCTTTTGCTTAAGGCATCATCTACTTTATTTCCATTCTCTTGATATGTTTTACCTCGACATCAAATTTGTAACATTCATATTTTGTTCGAAAAGTTGTTTTTCTTATGTCCCTATCTTTTTAACCTATCTTGGTGATAACTAGATCATAAATCAAACTTCGAAATATCTTTGACCCACCCATTTGATTGAACAGATCATTTATCCGAGGTAAGCGATACTTTTCCTTGATGTTTTAATTGTCTATAATCAGTACATAGTCTTAGAGTAGCATCTTTCTTTTCATAAAGAGGATTGGTGCTCACCATGGTGGAACACTCAGTCTAACATACTCTTTGTCTAATAATTCTTGTAGTTGAAATTTTAGTTCTTTCAATCCCAAAAAACTCATTCGGTAAGGGATTTAGAGGTAGGGATGAACCAGGTAGTAGGTTGATAGAACACTCTATCTCCATTCTAAGGGTCATTCAGGTATTTCATCAAAAACCACGTCTATAAAATCACATAGAACAACAAAGTTCTCTAAGTTGAGTTTATCTTCTTTTCTGATAGGCTTTTTACTTGGATGTCTTAATTTGACAACCCTTTCTTATGCATTTCTTGAATTGCATTGTTGAAAATTGTCTAATTGATACTGACTTTTTGTATACCTTGAACTATCCTTAGTGGTGTGACTTTCGTCTTCTTACTTAAGTTTCTTTGCATAACAATATAGTATTTCTTTGTGCTTTTCTAACCAATCCATTCTGATAATCACATCATCAGATCCTAGTGGTAAGATGTTCAAATTTGTTCTTATGTTTTGATCATTTAAACTGAACTCATAGTTAGAAAATGTTAACCACTTTCCTTTTAGTTCTTGTTGTTAGTTGTACCAACCATGATTTTGTGTTTCTCTTTTTCTTAAGTTTATTTCACTCTAACACACCATGAGTGATATAACTTAACGCAGCTCCAGGATCAAAAAAAGAATTCAAGTGTTATTTATTTTACCTTCAATTTTCAGCACAGAGGACTATGGTCATCTTGTAGACCATATACAACTGCATTGATTCAATGCAAGCTTTCTTCCCACATTCCCCACTGTCAAGACTTCCTGCAATTATGAAAAATAGTTTTGTTTTGTTGAATTTAAATGTGTACAGTTCATCCTTATATGAGGTTCTTCACATTCCTATCATTTTAAAGGTTCACGGGGTTGTCCCCAAATTTCTTTTGTTCCCTAATTTTAACGGTTTACCTCCTCTTTGTGTACTTGGATTATTGGAGTGAAAATATTTTCTAGGAAATATTTTTTATGCATTTCGATAAGGAGTTGGCTAGTATTCTTTCTTCTGTTGGTTTATTCAGTCTTGTTTCTTATCCTTCCAATCTTTTGGAAACTCTTCCTGTTGTTTGTACTGGTCGTAGCAAATTCATTTTTTCCTGAATACTTCACTCAAGGACCTGGGGTTTTCAAACTCAATTTTGTCCTATTAAGTATGTGGTAAACAACTTAGGAACCATTGTATTTTTACCTTGTCCTCTCGGATATAAGGTATGAATCTTAGTGATTCCAGGAATTTGTTTATAAGATCCTCCATCGTCATATGACCAAGTTGTAACTCATAAAATGCTTTCATTTTTCCTTTCATAGTAGATTTTAGATAAGTATTGTCTCTTAAAGTCGGACCATTCTATATGTTTCTCTTTTAGGCCCTTAGATAATTTCATATATTTCCACCAAATGCTGATTTTTTGATGTAGGAGCATCTCTCCACGTCAGCCAATCAGCCAACCAGCCACGTCGAGCGCATGCATTCAAAGCCAAAGAGAGGCGCCACCCTCATTTTGATTTAGAATTGAATGTAATTAAATGTTTAAGTTGTTGATCTATGAAGCCGTGCCTTTGTGCAGGTTGTAGATAAGTAGGCCTTTAATGTTTGTAAGGCCGATATCTAGATCCGGATAGTGGACTAGACAACCCATTCAATGTAATTGAATAGGGTAGGTAGATTTGGAGGGAAGAGCTCGAAGAGCCTACTCATGTAAAAAGATCAATTGTATCTCTTTAGTAGTTAGTCGAGAGAGAGAGGAGTAGATGGTGTGGGAGTCTGCGATTAGAGAGAAGAACAGAAGGAGGAGAGACCTTGTCAGAGGCCATGCTCAGGAACACCTTGTAAATACAGGCGTCTTCCATATTTAATACAAATAGCAGTTTTTCCTGCATGACTATGTGTTAAATGAATGTCTGTAAGTGTTCTTCATATGATATGAATGTATGTTGTAGGTTTTTATTTGCAGGAGTGAGTCTGATTTCAGTTGGAGGTCTTTGAGGTTTCATGCTAGGAGGGCATGACAGAGTACTGTCGTCTCTAAATACCAGTGCACTGAAGCACTTCTGAATACTGTGGGTTCAGAAAAAGACGTGCTGCGGCATAGGAACTAGAATCAATAACTCAGAGAAGAACTATGAGGTTGTTGAATACCTCAGGAGGCAAGGTTGTGTAGGAGATACACAGTTGCAGATAGAAGATTTGAGGAGATATGTGAAGCTCTGCCAGGTGGCATTGAGCCAGTACAGGGAATGCACAAAGGAAGAATTATGTTGAGAGTTCATTGAAGAAACAAAATCACTGAGGATTTTTGACACTCTGCCAGGTGGGCATTGAGTAGGTGTGGAGATAGGCATAGGGAGGAAAGAACTCTTTGAGTTCTGTATTTAGGAGGAAGAATCCATTGAGGGATCTTCACAGGGTTACTGAATACCCAGAAACACTCAGCAATAGGTTTTTTAAGAAAACAGAGTGCCAGGAGGGCATCTGACTTCTCCATATGAGAGAGAAAAGAAAAGAAGAGTCGAGTTTCCTTGGAGGTCGAAGCTACAGGAAAGCTCAGGAGGGATAGCACCCTTTTGTGCATATGAATACTCTGCGGAGGGCAGGAGTTGAAGAATCCTTTGAGGGTTCGAAGGGAAGGATAAGATCAGGAGGGCGAGTTCTTTTACGCACAAAGTCATAACTGCAAGGAGTGCAGAAGCTACAAAACCCCTTTGGATGAGTTCTGAGTATCCGAAGCTCAGGAGGGTCAGTGTTTTTATATGCGCGGTGAAGCTCAAAGTGTGAGGAGTTCACAGAAGAGAAGGAAGGCCAAGGTTCAAGCCTTTGGGAAAATTAAAATTCTTCCCATCCCTAGAAGAAAGTGTAGAATCTTAGGAGGGAGAACAACTACCATTGGATGGGCCGATAGATTCTGGAAAGTTGAGATTTCTATGTCCAGAATGAGCAAGTGAAGCACCCCAGGATAGACAAGGTCTGAGCCATCAGATTTTGAGTAGAGAACCCAACAACCATAAGATCTGTCAATAATTGCATGAGAGTTAAGCCTTCGTGAATAGCCAAAGTTGAAAACCCCAACGAAGAGCAGCTAATTGGGATATTGACACTCGAGATATCGAGGATATCGAGGACATGGGGTTGGTCGCTCGACATCAGAAACCTTGAATTAGTGAGAGTTGATTTGAGCCATCCGGTTGTTGGAGGACGTGTGTAACATGATCATCCATTTCGGATATCCAACACAACAAATCCCGAAGAGGATTGTGTGGGCCATGGAGGAGCCAGTGAGTTGACAGGTGGCACGATGTTTTCAGAGGTTCACAGGGTGAAGTGTTGAAATCGTTGCGTTAGGATCCGTGATACCGCGATGTCCGAAATGCCGATGGAGTGAAGGACCGTTGAAAGGTCAACCGCACGTGTGTATCAAAATTTCGCATATCGATATTTCGGGGGTCTAGAGGACGGAAGGTTAAGCGATTGGGTCGCGAAACCCCGAAAGGAGATAAGGTTGCGGTAGTATGAGGACTATTCATATGGACTAGGGGCATATCCAGGAGGGTCTAAGGAAAAAAGGAGCGCATCGGAAAATTAGAGTTCGGGAGTTCAGGAAATAGAGAACTCTTGACATCGGGCATCAGGAAATCTCGAACCCTGAAAGCATATCTTTTCTATTGAGGAAAAGACCAGCGGTCAGAGTGTAGAAGAGCATGAGAAAAGATAAGGACCTGTGGATCAAGTTTTCATCAGAGATTTCAGAATGGAATCAAACAAGCCACTTCGACTCACTAATTGATTGTACGATCATGTGTGCACGTCAACCTTCCGACCTGCAGGTGGTGAGGTTGCGGGTGTGCGTCAAGTGGTATCAGAGCCTGATTCTTGTCTGTATATTTCATATGAGAGAGGCATAAGAGGTAAGGAGCACTCTAATACACTGCATCAAGTGGTATCAGATCATGATTCTTGTCTGTATATTTCAGACGAGAGAGGCATAAGAGGTAAGGATCACTTTGATACACTGCATCAAGTGGTATCATAGCCTAATTCTTGTTTGTATATTTCAAACAAGAGAGGCATAAGAGGTAAGGAGCACTCTGATACACTGCATCAAGTGGTATCAGAGCTAGAACTTTGTTTGTATATTTCAAGTAGAGGGAGAGGAAAAAGAAGACAGAGCGCTGGAGACTCTGTAAGGGTTGTTTGTAGGTAGGAAACAATCAAGAAGACAGTCAGGAGGACTGTAGAATGAAGCTGGAAACACTCAAGGTACAGGAGTGAGCAATAGGTTTGCTAGGAGAGAAAATAGAGGCAACACCATGGCTACTAAAGGCCATAGGTATGCTGAAAGGAAAAGCCCAGAGCTAATGAGCACAGTCGAAAGGGAAAAAGAACATGCCGACATCAGGGAAAAAATGGAAGAGCTTGAACTGCGGATGCAGCAGAATATCAAGCCGAAATGGGTGTATGAATGGTCCATGAAGAAGCCAAAGGTAAAGTGGCCAGTCAAGGAGTTGATGTCTAGAAGATAGCGTAGGTTGTTAAAAGGATGGTTGAGTCATGCTGAAAACCTCGATGAACCTGAGGAATTGGTTCAGATATGTGAACCAGAGACTGGGAGAATTATCGGTAAAGAGAATGAAATGGGATTAGCTGAAGATCTCAAGAAATGCCAGGAGAGTAGAGAAGAAATTCCAAATTTCCAGGAGGGAAAAGAGTTGATATTGGCTGAAGATCTCAAGGATTGTCAGGAGGACAGCGAAGGAATTTCAAATTGCCAGCTGGGCAATGATATGAGGTCGTTGCGGGATATCGAAGATTGCCAGGAGGGTAGTGGAAGCATCCCATATTGCCAGGTGGGTAGGGATGAGAAGATGAGACTATTTGAGGGTCTCATGAACTCAAAAGTGAGTTGAAATCAGCAGGAGGAGCTGACAGAGCAGGTGACCTCAAGGATGGATTTAGATCAGTAGGTGGAACTAACAAAGAATGAAGATTCATGTGGTTTTCCAAGCCATGTGAATGAAGATGATGACAATTTAAAAACTTTCACCATCCGAGAGGATGATCTAAGGAGCCTTATAATGATTGGGGGAATCGAGATATTCCTATCACTTGCCCGAGAGGAGGCATAAATCTGTGTTGCAGATACGACAACAACAGAAGGAAAACTAGCTAAGATTGTCGCAGAAGGATTGGGGGAGATATCTGAAGTTGCTCGAGCAGGAGAGGAAAATGAGAATTCTAAGGAGTGTCTCAATGTATTCATCCAGGAAGCTAAGGAAGTTGTAGCACTGAAGCTGATAGGAGAAGAAGTAGGAGAGGATAATGAACATTCTGGGGAATGGCTCAATATTTTCAGCCAGGAGACTGAAAAGACTGCAACATGGGAGTTTGCAGAAGAAGAAGAAGATAGAGTTAGTTTGGTTGATCTGTATGAAAAGATTGAAGCCCTGCAGAGAAGGATGAAGGTGCAGGGCATGCACATCTAAAAGGTGAAGTTGGAAGCTGATGAAGAAGGCATAGGAGATCACAGTGATCTACCTATGTGCCGAAATTTTTTGCAGCCGAGGAGACTGCATGAATAGAGCCAGCCATTGGAGCAACTGGACGAAGTGATCAACATGATCAGGAAGCTAATGATCCAGTCAGTAGAAACTGTCAGTGACGAGAAGTTGAACATGAGAGAAGCAGCAGTAGCACAGAAGAAGAAGCAGCAGCAGCAGCAGAAGGATGGAGTGGATGAATACCTCCAGAGGATGATTTGGGATCCAGGAGGATTTCCACAGCTAAGATGGGAAGCTCATGAGCAGGAGCTCATGAATTTTGTAGCTGAGGAGTATGATGCAGGAGCATCTCTCCATGTCATCCAATCAGCCAGCCAGCCACGTAGAGCACACACATTCAAAGCTGAAGAGAGGCGTCGCCCTCATTTTGATTTAGAATTGAATGTAATTAAATGTTTAAGCTATTGAGTTGTGAAGCCATGCCTTTGTGCAGGTTGTAGATAAGTAGGCCTTTAATGTTTGTAAGGCTGAGATCTAGATCCAGATAGTGGACTAGACATCCCATTCAATGTAATTGAATAGGGTAGGTAGATTTGGAGGGAAGAGCTCGAAGAGCCTCCTCATGTAAAAAGATCAATTGTATCTCTTTAGTAGTTAGTAGAGAGAGAGAGGAGTAGATGGTGTGGGAGTCTGCGAGTAGAGAGAAGAAAAGAAGGATCCGAGACCTTGTCATAGGTCGTGCTTAGGAACACCTTGTAAATATAGGCGTTTTCCATATTTAATACAAATAACATTTTTTCCTGCATGACTATCTGTTAAATGAATGTCTGTGAGTGTTCTTCATATGATATGAATGTATGTTGTAGATGTATGTTGTAGGTTTGCATTTGCAGGAGTGTGTCTGATTTCAGGTGAAGGTATTTGAGGTTTCATGCCAGGAGGGCATGACAGAGTACTGTGGTCTCTGAATACCAGTGCACTGAAGCACTTCTGAATATTACGGGTTTAGAAAAAGACGTGCTATGGCACAGGAACTAGAATCAACAACTTAGAGAAGACCTATGAGGTTGTTGAATACCTCAGGAGGCAAGGCTTTGTAGGAGATACACAGTTGCAGACAGAAGCTTTGACGAGATATGTGAAGCTCTGCCAGGTGGCATTGATCCATTGCAGGGAATGCACAAAGGAAGAATTATGTTGAGAGTTCACTAAAGAAACAAAATCACTGAGGATTCTTGACACTTTGCCAGGTGGGAATTGAGTAGGGGTGTAGGTAGGCATAGGGAGGAGAGAACTCTTTGAGTTCTGTATTTAGGAGGAAGAATCCACTGAGGGATCTTCATAGGGTTACTGAATACCCGGAAACACTCAACAATAGGTTGTTTAAGTAAACAGAGTGCCAGGAGGGAATCTGAATTCTCCATCTGAGGGAGAAAAGAAAAGAAGAGTCGATTTTCCTTGGAGGTCAAAGCTACAGGAAAGCTCAGGACGGATAGCACCCTTGTGTGCATATGAATACTCTGCGGAGGGCAGGAGTTGAAGAATCCTTTGAGGGTTCGAAGGGAAGGATAATCTCAAGAGGGAGAGTGCTTTTACACACAAAGTCATAACTGCAAGGAGTGCAGAAGCTACAGAACCCCTTTGGATGAGTTCTGAGTATCTGAAGTGGTCATCGTTTTTATACATGCGGCGAAGCTCAAAGTGTGAGGAGTTCTCAGAGGAGAAGGAAGGCCAAGGTTGAAGCCTTTGGGAAAATTAAAATTCATGCCAGACTTAGAAGAAAGTGCAGAAGCTTAGGGGGGAGCACAGTTGTCGTTGGATGGGCCGACAGATTCTGGACCATTGATATTTCTACGTCCAGAACGAGCAGGAGAAGTGCCCCATGATAGATGAGGTTTGAGCCATCAAATTTGGATCCGAGAACCCGACAGCCGTCATATCTATCAAGAATTGCATGAGAGTTAAGCCTTCATAAATAGCCAAAGTTGAAAACCCCGACGAAGAGCAGCTAATTGGGATATTGGCACTCAGGATATCGAGGATATTGAGGACATGGGGTTGGTCACTCGACATCAGAAACCTCGAATTAGCGAGAGTTGATCTGAGCCGTCTGGTTGTTGGAGGACACGTTTCACGTGATCATCCATTTCAGAGATCCAACACAACAAAGTGCGAAGAGGATTGTGTGGGCCACAGAGGAGCTAGTGAGTGGACAGGTGGCACGATGTTTTCGAAGGTTCGCAGGGTGAAGTGTCGAAATCATTGCATTAGGATTCACGATACCGCAAAGTCCAAAATTCTGATGGAGTGAAGGATTGTTGAAAGGTCAACTGCGCATGTGTATCGACATTTCACATATTGATATTTCGGGGGTCCAGAGGATGGAAGGTTAAGCGCTTGGATTGCGAAACCCCAAAAGGAGATAAGGCTGCGGTCTTATGAGGACTAGTCATATGGACTAGGGGCATAGCCAGGAGGGGCTATGGAAAAAAGGACCGCATCAGAAAATCGGAGTTCGGTAGTTCGAGAAACAAAGAACTCTTGACATCGGGCATCAGGAAATCTCGAACCCCGAAAGCATATCTTTCCTATTGAGGAAAAGAACAACAATCGGAGTGTATAAGACCATGAGAAAAGATAAGGACCTGTGGATCGGGTTTTCATCAGAGATTTCAGAAGGGAATCAAATGAGACATTTTGTCTCATGAATTGATTGTACGATCATGTGTGCACGCCGACCTTCCGACCTGCGGGTGGTGAGGTTGTGGGTGTGGGTCACTTTTCCTGTCCGTTTTTTTTTGTTTTATCTTCAGTTGAAGGTGTAGCTTCAAATGAGCTCTCCCCTCTTTCTTCTTCAGGACCAAAATTCTTGGAGGCCCTTTTACTGACCTCCTCTCCCTAGTTATCATCCTTTGGGGATTTCTTTGTCACTACACTTCACAGAAAGACTTCATTTATTTCCTTTTGTTCTTGATGTGCCTTCTTCAGTTTCTCATTCTCTTCTTTGAGGTCCTGCAACTCAACAATGAGATTCCTCATTGTTTCTAGAACTTCAGTAGGTGTTATTCCATCACTATTTTGTCTCAGATCTTCACGAGATCTTTGTTCAAGATTCCCATCTAGTCTAATTTTTACGTCATCTTGTGCTGCCATGATTAATACAAAACAGAAAAGAATTGTCTATTCGTAACAATAAAGGTTTGTTAGTTTTGTATATATAGAGATGTGCTAACCAATTAATTTGGCCCTATTCAAGGTCCAAGTTCTATAACCTTTTCTCTAATACCATATGTGACATACCCCAAATTTTCCAAAATAAAAATAAAATTGATAGGTGCATTAATACTTCTTTACTCCGCTATACTTAATTGTATAAAATTGTAATCATTTCTATCAGAACATGAATCCTACTTAATCGTAGTTACAAATGACTAATTACAAGATAGTTAACCTCCTCCTGAAGTTTTCTCTTCTTAAACTAATCCGATACCTGTCATTTCAATATGTTCTCACATATTAGAGTTTAAACTTCTCAGGGAAGGAGTGAAATCCAATTGTTTCTACAAATCCATAGTAATTCTATCCTAACAGATTTCTTCCTTTGCAAAGGAAAGGTACTTGTTAAAACCTTATCTTTTAACAGGCCTTTAAACCTCCCACTAAATCCAACATGTTGATACCTTTAAATCGTAACTAGTCCCATGCCATAAGTTCCCTTAACCAAACTCTTATCACCCATGTAACAAGTTGAGTTGTAGTTGGGTCTATACAATACTTACCTTATGTCTATGCAAAAGTATATAAATACTAATGTATTTATACCATACTAGGCAACAAATTTTTCCTTGCACTTATAATATATGAGTCATCAAATATCTATTCGGAGTAAATAACGATATACCCACATACCAGGTTATATATGTATCTACTTATACCACTTTTCCCTTACCGTATGCGCATTCAAAATCATATTAATACGTTGTTCAAGAGTTTTTTGGGTTCTATATCCTTTAATTAGTGGTTATACGACTCAATACATATTATATGTAACCAAAAGGGTTGTTCTTGCGTGTTAGTTTCAAACGATCAAGGGGGGGTGGTGCTAGCCTCATGGAAAACTTAAATAGACCCCTAAAAAAATATCAACCATTTTTCATGCAAATCGACCAACTTGGTGATAAGGATTTGTACTAACAAGGATATAAATGAGAAATTAAAACAAGTCATTAAAACTGCATTCACCGCTAAAGTGGTCATTTACACTAGTCAAGTGTCATACTGGGCACTTGGGCAGTCGCGCCCAATGCCAGATTGCCATGTTTGATCGTTCACATGGGTCCTGTGCCTTACACTCTTATCACATCATTCATTCTCATTGAAACCAGTGTGAGGCTTATTCTGTCAGAGTAACCCTATGTTTATGTGGAAAGAAAACCCTCCTATGTTTTATGGTGTTTATTCCCCACACAATTCCTTTGGGATTCACTCTATATGTAGATGGGAACATGGAGATATGGATTTCAATCCTGAATGAGACCCGTCGAACCCTCTCCTTATGCAAGGTAATTTTGACAGCTTTCTTCCTTATAATTTTCTGAACTTTTGAGGTTAAACTTGTTTCAAAGAATTGGTGTTTTAACAGAGTTGGTCACCTATTTCCCGTGGTATTCTCCCAGTTCCTACACCAGTCTGGAACTTCCATGTTCTGTTTAGAATTCTTACTGTAGAACAACCAGTATTAGTTACGTTTTCCCTAAATCCTTGTTTTTCTTTTGACTGTGGAAAAAGGGTCGAAGTATTTATGCTACCTCCAGAGCATTATGTAAGTTTTAAACCTGCGAACTAAATCAATGCATATAGATTCTTAAGAAATACATAAATTAATCAATGGCTCATACACAAAGTACACAGAGATTTTTACCGGAAACCCTCAACCTGGAAAACCTTTCTTATTTTCATTATATCGAATTTCACCATTCGCCATACAATATATACAATGTTTTTAAGTATTTCGTAGATACCAAAACCCTAATTCCTTAATCCGGGATTAATTTACAAATCAGCTAAATATAGTAAAATCCGCTAAAAATAGCAAAAACCACCCAAAAAACAATTTCTGGGGCGTTGCCCCAAACACTACACGTAACCAGGGGGGGGCATACCTGCCCCCCCCCCCTGGGAACCCCCTAGGAAAGCGCCCCCCCACACACACACACATGCAAAGAATATAACACACACCCAACATTCTCCCACTTGTTTTCTTTGCATCCAGGGGTCCA
>JZKD02S1650924.1:58171-70598 GCA_000966675.3 Picea glauca
ATATACAATGTTTTTAGGTATTTCGTAGATACCAAAACCCTAATCCCTTAATCTGGGATTAATTTACAAATCAGCTAAAAATAGCAAAATCCGCTAAAAATAGCAAAAACTGCCCAAAGAATATAACACACACCCAACACATTAGTCCTAGAATCTCTGATATTCATCTATTAAGATCTTAAATAAATTACTCCGAGGAAATGTTTACAGAGGTACTCTATGAAAACCATGGACGTAGTTGAAAGGGGTCACCGTCCATGCTCTCTCTCTTAAGGTTTCTACGTATCGCAATTTCCATATCTTTACATTATCTCTCTATTTTGAAAGGTTTAAGGTTTTTGTCCTGTCTCATCTATAAGCATATATCACAATTATGTTTCTTTGTCAAATCCAAGATCACTTGGTCACTGTAAGAAATCATAGTTAAGCCTACGATGTTTCTCTTACATAACCCTTGCATTTCGAATGAATCCCAGTATTAAAATATAAATCGGGACTTTCGTTTTCTTTGCATATCCGATAAATCATTTTACCCCTTTTATTTTGTAGGATCCCAGACTGTGTATTAGGGGCATTCAATCTAGATCCATCCCCTAGGGTTTATGGTTGTATGAATAAATCTCTACTATACCACTGTTTAGATACGCAGTTTTATATACAAAACTTTTGATATGTCTATCATTAAAATTTTTTAGTTTGTAAAGTCTCTCAATATTTTTATAGTTTGTGACCTATACCAACTTCTTATTTCTGTGATGATTCGTCAAACACACTCTGTAATTATACAAATATTATACACATATTTAATCGTCTAATGGTGGGGCCCTTGTCTTTTGCGAGGCTACCCATCAACTATTCCAGGGTTCACTCCTCCCCTTTGGGTTGCATACATATCACTGTTAAAATATGGTGTGGACGAATTCTATGCCAACTTTAAGCTAAGAAATATTTTTATTCACTTAACAGATTTACTTTTGTTAATTATCCCTTATTTTTCATTTATCACTCTTTCCTTTTTTTCTTTTTTTTTTCTTTTGCAGGTCTTAACCACTCTACTCAAATGGATCTATTAATTCACCTCACTGGGAAGGTATTCGAGTTTACTAGAACTGAGAGCCAAGGTTTTGTTCCATGTTTTTCACCGATAAAGAAATCTCATCCCATTTCCTATATTACTTGATTTAAGGGGTATGCCCTATTTTATGTTGATACTTCAGTACTTGGAAAATAATGCAAAGTTTTTGCCTCGTTGGATTTGAAATATAACTTTAAAGGGGTTTAATTCCTGACCATTTGTTTCATGTTTCCATGTGAAGTCGAAATACTAGAGTAGTGAATTTCAACTCTGCCTATACGATGTTATGGTTATTTGTAATAATTAGACAACCATTCTTTTCCTTTTGTAGTAATACAATCGTCATATATTGAGTTTATTCAGTTGTGAAAAGAAAGTTATGAAAACGAGCTTTGTACCTCTACTTTTTGAATTCATCGTATTTCTTTCTATTTTTCGAAACTGGTTTTGAATTACAGATCTCGATTCATTTCCTGGAATACTCTATTTATCTTTGCATAATTTTTCTTATTACTAGTTATATGGTCATTTCCATTATAATTGCCACTTATGGTAGTATAGCGATATTATAAAATCTTTATAACCTAGTACAATAATATGTGAGCATAAAGGACTTGATTTTCTGCTATAAGTATGTCGTTGTAATTACCACTTTCTGGTTTCACTCATCATTATTATGTATTTATAACTATATACAGACAGACTTATTCAAGATGTAACATTAGCATTGGTAGATATTTAACCTATGTTTATTTCCACCCATTCGTAATTTGACTTGTTAACAGTTACATAAATACATACAAGCAGACTTAATTGACCATAGATTTGAGGCTAGAAGGGGTTGTATCCATTGCGTGTTTCATCTATTTGTAATCTAATTCATAGTAAGAGTCCACAATGCAATGATACTAGATATATATATCTATGCATACACTATTTTATTCAATAAAACAATTCAATAGAAATAATTCACCCAACAACATACTTATTCATAATTGTATTTCATATAGTCATGTAAATATTTTGTGGATTACTATACTAGTAGAGTTTCATCCCGACTTCAGTTTTTGGTTCATACAGTTTGAAGGTAATACAAAACTAGAAATACATTGTCTGCATATCAACTTATGATAGATCAAAAAATTCCATAATTCGTATTTGTTTCTACTTGATTACTTGATTACTCTATACAAGATAGCCCTGGTCTTTCCATGACTGATATAATACCCAGTTTCTTTACCATGTAGTTTACTATTTTCACTCTATTCCTACAACATATAGATTACTCAGGTGTTTTATCAGTTCATTCATTATAATGAAATAGTGTTGTTCCTATAACAAAAATCTTGTTGTGATGTAGTAGATGCAATCTTTAATCAACATAATTATTTCCACAAGTAATCTACAACAACTCTATAATTCCATCTAACACATATGACAATAAGGTAATCATATAGAATAGAAAATATATACAATTAATTCAATGGAACAAATACGATGAGAGAAAAGTAGAGAAACATATCCAGATAAATGTTGGGACAACAAAAGGAACAACCATTTTCCTCCCAACCTTAGAACAGGGCAGTCAATCACCTGTCCTGTTCACCCCCTAGCTTGACCACGAATCCATGAGGGCTAACTCAGAACTCCTCCTTGCCTCACACTCAACATAGTGTTCATAACAACAAGAGGTAATTCCTTTCCCATCATACTTGGTAGTGTCTTGCCTCCTCACATATGCTATTTAAAACAATATTTTTGCCTAGGTCTTTTCCCTCCCTTGGGAATTTTCACAGCTTTCTAAATCCCTGATTTTCAAGGGTTGGCAATGGCCAAATCCCTAATTTTACACTAGTAAAAATAATCCATGAGTAGTTCCAACATGTTCCCCACTCATGGAGTCATGGTGAGATGAATTTAACATGGTTGTTCCATTTTTCCTCCTGCAATAAATATAAAATATTATGTTTTCATACACGTGTCATAGTCAAATAGTTAGTTGGGTCAAATCAGATCTCTTACCAACAGTCATAATAACTAATTACAATTCACCAAAATTAGAAATTTAGAATTTCCATAAATGGCAAAAACATTCCAAATTCGAATTTACCAAAACCGGAATAATTTTTCTAACAAATTTTGATTTCAAAAATAATTTATTTTTGGAGATGTCACACGTGAATTCACTAGTTCAAGGTTCTGTGATGTTTGTGATGTGTGGAAATGGAAACCTCCGAATCTCCAGAGCCCGAAAGTTTTAAGGCTCTAGATAAGTGCCAAACTATTATCACTTGGTCAAAACTTTGGTCCCATGCGAATTAAGGGATGGGGTAAAAAGGGGGCTAGTCCCTGAAAACTGTATTAAAGAAGGAAAAAATGGGTTAGAATAAATCCCGTGGGTTTTGTCTAGTTTGGAACTACATCAGGAGAGGTACTGAAGACCTGGGAACTTTATGATAGTGTCCAACAAAGATCAAAGAGCCATTATCTTAGAGGAAAGAGATCTGCTACACAAGAAGTGCATCAGAGAAAAAACAAAAGTTTTAAAGGATCATAATTTTCTGCTAAGGATTCTTAATTGAGCAAGGGGTAAATCATTGGAAAGGTCTTGGAAATATGATTCCAGGTATTCAACCATCTGTGATACATGATAATTCATGAACCATATGTTCATATGGATATGAAAAGAATGGGAATAAGGAAGGAAGGTTTTATGGAATATGAAAGAGTTTGGAGATAAGATGTGACATCTCCAAAGACCAATCCTATATATTGGAGGTAACACCTCCATTATTTCTAACAAAGTGCACAGTGGAAGCATGGTATGAAGGTAATCAGAGGGATCCAAGTAATAGGGGAATTTTGAAAATTAATATCAACATAATATGTGGTGGAAAGTATGCAAAGTAGACAAGGAAAAACCCTTGGATGGAATCAATTCCATGAACATCCTAAGATAATGGAAGAAGAAATAATGCGATAGATATCAAGTCAAAAATCATTTAAAAGTGAAATGACTTCTAAAGAGAAATCAATAAGGAACTAGGGAGAAGAAAATTGTTCTATGCATGGTTTAAAATGCAAAGGAGATGGTGCCTCACAATAATCCAACTTAAGTGACATAGAACCACGAGTGACAACCTAATAGGTTGGAGGTATCACTTGAATCTATAATGGTAAGGTAAAATAAGGACTTTCAGTTAATTCTATGCAACTAGCAAAGGAGGCATATGTGTATCCTTACAATATGCTAGATATTGGAGAGGTAAGTCATGTTTGAAGCTAATTGGAAAGGAGAAGAAGAGAGTACAAGAAAACCTCAAGTACTAAAGTATTGTGTCAGGAAAGGGATGAACAATTTAAGTTTTGAAGAGTAACTGGATGTTGAAGAATCCAAGGTCTATAAAACAACTTGGTTTGGAATTTTAATTCATCCAAGTATGAGTTGAGATATTTGGATCCAAGACAATCATGAAAGTTGAAGGTTAATATCAAATTAGTTTGTGACTATAAATGCAAAATCATCCAAGAGTGATTTGGCTAGAAAGTGATCAGGTCATAACTAATCATGTACAATGATTATAGTGAGAGTAGAAGAAGATTTCAGAATCTAAGATGAAGTGAACACTCTGAGAACAACAAGAAATATGATACAGGGAGAAAGAAGTTACTTAAACTGCGGTAGAAACAATTGAATTAGGGTTGGTTGAACAACAATAAGAATAAAAAGAATTATTTCATGTTGCAAGTGTTGTTGATGATGTCGGTACATATGGAAGGAAGAAACAAAACGTCAAAGGTTGGGTATAAGTTTGATAAAAACAAGCATGGAAGATTCTATTGTCATCAACTATACAGGTAGTATCAAATTTATTAATGGTAGTCATGCAGGTATGGGTTTTTATTTACTCTTATTGCATAATTGATGAAGGGAATTTATGTAAGAATTTCCTCAACTAGAGTTGTTTTATAAAATCACATGATTATATTATTAGAATGCATACCACTGGATTTGGTAAAGGCTAGAGGCTTGTATTAATTCAAAGATTTTTATCTTTTGAATGCACACCCTGACATAGTAGAATGTCATGTTAATTTGGTTATGGGGTAGTAACAAAAGAAATAAAATATAAGAACTTGTTATAGGAATGAATTCTAGTAAGCTAGTCATGTAGGAGACGAGGACATTGTTGGATATGCCAAGGTATGGATATGGAAAGGTTATGAGACACACAGGTACTAAAAGATTCCTACCTTTAAATAAAACTTGGATTGCAACCTTTTTGCTAACACTAATGAACACCATAGAGTTATATTCTTGGTGTAGTGTTCAAGTCGAAAAGGAAGGCATCCAATTAATTGGGAAGCAATAGGAAGTGTGTGGAGAATGTGTCAACACATTGGCCAGAATTCCAACTTATGGATGGTGAGATACATGACTGAGATAAAAATCATCATGTAATTCAATGCAAGGTGAACTGAATAAGTATGCATTGGGAATTGCACTCATGCATCCTAAGTGATAGAATTTTATACTAAATGAAATTGTTGAATGTGTTTTGTAAGTACATGCATATATAGTATTGCATGGAAATAATTGGTACTGTCAGCTGAAATATTGTTAACTCATCAAGTGGAGGAAATTTCGGGAGTTGTTAGACATTGTAATAGGAAAGTTGTAAGTCAAGTAGTCACATGAATACTGAATAAAAAAAAAATCTTGTTCAGAAAAAGAAGTAATGAACTTACATATATTAATTATGAACATACATATGCATAGAATGATGATTCATTCTATTTTATTAAATTGTTTGGTAGTTATGATTGAATTGCGAGGTGCAAACAATTCTAATATCACTTCATATGATTTTGTACATATTGCAATTGAATTATGATGTAGAGGAAATACTGACAATATGTTGGTTGTATGTATGATGAAGCATTCCTAATATGATAAAATCCAAGAAGAATTATGAAATCGAATTTCATGTTTTGGGGAAAAGTTGAATTCCCTTTTGAACTAAGTTTGAGTTCCTAAATGAATTATTTTATGTTCTCTCATGATAACTGGATGTGGATGATGAAGATGAGATGATGTTGATTAAATTTGGAATGTTGACTACAAAGAGTATCTCGGGGAAGATGTTGGTTGGAGACAACATATCTTACCCTGTGGATCCATGGTGGATCTAGTTGTGTGTACACTTCTCCTTGGGTTTCCTTAGAGAAGGTTGGAGACCTGGAGGGAGAAGTGTGGGGATAGGTTCCCTGGTTTGAGGCATGGAGGGTACCTAGAGACCTTTGAGGGCAGTTGGAACTCGTGGAGCCATGGTTCTCTGAGACTTCCTAATCCATCTTGTTTTTGAAACCCAATGAAAGGGATGTGTTACAACCGATGGACTGTGTGACAATGAAGGTGTACACTCTTGGGGTGGGGCAGGCATGTGGGGAATGAGAGATGGTTGGTTGGAGTGTTTCTGAGGTTTGGTACCTTGGCTTAGACCATGTCGTTAAGTATTGTGGACCGTGGCCATCTTGGGAAGCCATTGCCCTGATGGAGTCATATCCCTTCTTAGGGGTGGAACGTCTTCTCAATTAAAATAAAAGTATCAATTCTCTATTCATTGTATGTTTTGTATCTTGTATACAAGTTATAATGTTATTAAAATTTCTTGTATATATATATATCTATATATATATTGCATATATGTTCTATTGTTTCTTTCAAATTAATAGGTGTATGAGAAGAGTGTTTATGTCTATGGAGTCATATCTTGGCTGATATTTTATCAACATTAAGGTGTAAGGCTTGGTGGAACATCGTGGATCTACAACTAGTCAGTTCTTTCAATGAGGTTTAATTGAAGCATGCAACAAGGAACAATGAGCTGAATGATTTCCTAAAGAAATTCTATGGAATATAGCAATTGAATTTCAACTTCAAAATGAACACTAGAATTGGTTCTCGAAAGTAGAGCATCAGGTGCATAACATGCTTCCAATAGCTAAATCTTGGAGCTTTTTGAAGAATTTTGAATTGTATATTTATAAACAAGTTTCACTGAGGACAGTGCATCTTGGATCACCAACTTATGAGATGAGTTATTATAAGTTGGTAGGATTATATGTGTATTAGGTAGGAGAGCCTAGAGGCTAAGGCCAGTGGGCCTGATTTTGTATATGCAATTAATCATATTATTAATAAACAACATCGTTGTGTGTATATTGACCATGAAGAAAGATGATTCAGGAGCATCATACATAGCCAACCAAGAAAGCATAAAGGAGAAATACAACTGGAAAATCACCAGTGCACATTTTGAAATGTTTTGAAAAATTAATGAGTGGATATTAATGTAATAACTAGGAGAAGCATACTTACATTTATATCTTGGAATTTTGAATAGATCCTGAGCGATTTCTCTCATATGTCGAATGTAATAGGAATTTAAGTCTGTTTAATGAAAGTAGGTAGATTTGATTTAATATATTAGACAATTTAGAAGTGTAGGAGGGAAAACAGATATAGACACCCTCACCCTTGTACCATTGGAACAAAAACATTATGATCATTCATATTTCATAAGTTGTAGAGTTGTAGCAGAGAACTGTAGTGGAGAACCCATGTACAAGAGCAATTGAGTTAATATATAAAGGTTTAACTCAATCTTTAGGGTGTTATGATGCTTACTGTTTATATTTGTTAAATGATATGTTTACAGTTGTTTTATTTTCTCTGTTATGCATTTGTTTCAATGTTGTGTCAGGTGTATAATTTCATGTTGAGTATATGAAGTCTGAGAGAGGAGAATAATTATTTTAAATTGTTTCTCTTCCTAATAATTCCTACAAAGAGTTCAGTGAACATCTACAAGGTGTGCATTGACTAGAATGTGAGTTTTATCTCAGAAATCTCAAGAGAGATATCATTGTTCTCATAACTAGCATAAGTGCAGGTGAGGCACAAAGTTGGGCAAGGTATACTCAGGTTGGTTGAAGCCTTAGAACTTATCAACTAAGGTTAAGGATGAAGAACTAATATTGAAAAGAGTGCACGGGGTCAAAGACTCAAATAACCAAAGGTTATTTGAAAGTTGTCGCAAGGAGTGCGAGCGAGATTCCTTTTGGGGGCTTGAGTTTGCAAGTGAGAGATCAAGAGGGATAATAGATTTGAAGTGTTCAAAGGGAGGAAGAGATTTAAATCATATCGTAGAATTCAAGTTCAGGTGGAAGGATGACAAGTCATTTTGGCCAGAGATCCTTGAAGACGAGTGAACGAATGGTGAAATTTCTTCGTGGAAGAAGTGTCGAAATCCTGTGGACCATTGGATCTCCCAGATCTGTGAGAAGGTTTAAGGCTGAGTGTATTTTAGCGTTCAAGATCTCA
The DNA here is from genome assembly GCA_000966675.3 of Picea glauca. Taxonomy (NCBI): domain Eukaryota; kingdom Viridiplantae; phylum Streptophyta; class Pinopsida; order Pinales; family Pinaceae; genus Picea; species Picea glauca. The sequence continues at coordinate 66,634 of JZKD02S1650924.1, forward strand.
GGAGGAGTATCAATTATTGGATGAGAAGAAACAAGAGTCATTGATTCCCCTTTGTAGTGGAATATTGGCATTTTGACATTTTGGGGTTCGGAAAGTAGAGGAGGTTGTGGTTTTGGAATTGAGAGTTTCAAACACCCGGTTTATAAAATCTTGATAGATCCAGAGTTGTCGGATCGAGGAAGATCTCAACCGTAGATCACGTGGGAGGTGAGGTTTCATTAATTCGGGAATCGAAGTTTTGAAAGGTAAGGAAACTCTCTACTGTGGATTTTCGCGAGTCGCAAAATCCCGAAGAGCGAAAGGAAAAATTCCTAAAAGGTTGAGGGACAATAGTTGTTGCACCCCAATCGGATTTCGAGACTCAAGAGGTAGATTTGCATGGTCAATAGAACTCCCAACATTGCGAAGAGAGAAATGCGCAAAGGTGGGTCGCAAGTATCAATCAGAGGATACGTGTGGCAGAAGTCAAAGGAGTGGTCAAGGTTTGGAGAAAATCCTGAAAGGTCGTCGATTTCTCCAAACGAGAGGAATGATTGTTGGTTGTTCGTGTTGGAGAATATCCCTAACTTACAATAGTTTATACCTAGCCTATACTCCTAGATATTGGTTAATACATTCATTTACACTTTATTTCACCTAATTTTGCCACATAGAGAAGAAGGGCACCTCATCCCTAGATTTTAGGGAAAACTGCTAATTTTAGATCAAGACTCAACTCTTGGTTCTTGATTTTCTTGATTTATTCATGATTTATTCCAACTCCCCCATGAAAAAAATCATCTATTATTATGGAATGAGAACCTCCTCTTTGAGTGAGAGATTTATTCCTTAATTAATGAATTATGTCGTTACTATTATTAGTAACTACTATTTCGGGTCAGTTAAGTGAGTTGGAACTGCTTCTGTTGTCAGTTAAGTGAGATTAAGTGAGATAATGCACATTAATTAACTCTTGTGGACATTAATGAGTGTGTGACATGTATCTTTAGTGATATAGGTCGAACTATGTGGTCTCCTTTACCTTATGACACATTTTTCAGCGATTTCTAGCTTTTTTTGACTAGAATTTCTATGTTGGAAATTCTATATATTCACCTCCTCTCTTCTTTTTTAGGATGGTTTCTCATGTATATTCATTTTTTATTAATATAATTCTATGATTTATGGAGAAAAAACTTTCTCTCATCTCTTGAATATCAACAAATTGCATGTGTTCAATTTAACTAGAATTCTAGATCTATTGGGGTTTCTGCAGGAATTCTACATGGTATCAGAGCTAGATTGAATCTAGTGGATTGTACACGGTTTTATTTGTAGGTATAGATCATCAGGAGGCACAGAAAGAAGAAATGTATCATCTCTCTCATCCCACAAAACACATTCTAATTCCTTTCAATTACTTTGAATGGAAGACAGAGATCTTTCTGCTCCTTCGAAGCAAAGGGATTTACCGGATAACAATGGGAATGGAGAAAGAACCAACTGTTGCAGTGGAGAAGATAAAGTATTTAAATAAATTATATGAATCAATTGGGCTGATATGCCTATCAATTTCCAGATAACTCCTCTTTCATGTTAGTGGAGCCACTACTCCCGATGTGGTCTGGACCACATTGGAAGGACTATTCGGTAAGTAGGATGCAATGAGAGTCCATCAACTGGAGAATGAACTCATATCCCTAAGTCCAATTCATTTTAGCAACCTGTAAGAATTATTCAAAAATTTCAAATCCCTCCTCGTTGAACTTAATGCATGTGGAGTCATGAAAGGGGAAGAACAACTCATCATTTCAATTCTCTCGAAACTAGGCCCTGAATATTCTGTATTTGTGTCATCTTTTCAAGCAGCTAAATTGACTCAGGAAAAATTGAAAATGCCTCCATTGAATGATTTCATTGCAGAATTGACTCAATATCAAGCTAAGTTAGTCCAAATGGGTTTCATCAAGCGTTCCAAGAACCAAGCACTTGTGACTACTAATGCTCCAAAGAGCACTGGAAAAGACAAGGAAAAAGGAACGGGTAAATTTCCTTAATTGAAGAAGGAGAAATTCGCACAATCTTCAGAGAAATCTTCTGAGCCTAAGGGTAATAAGAAGAAGAAGGAAAGAACACTTTTCATCTACTATTCCAAAGGTTTTCATCCTGAAGAAAATTGCATGAGGAAGACTATCGATGAGATGGATAAGCAATTACAACAACACAATCTCACGGTGCCCGGAAATCCAAAGAAGAAAGATGATAACAGAACGAGAGGGAGAGCATGAGATGGTAATGATTTAATGGCTGTAAAATCAAATCCATAATCTTGTATCCTTGATTCAGGTGCATCGAACCATATGGCTGCATCAAAAGATCAATTTTCCTCCATCAAAGAAAGCACCAGATCCCCAATTTACTTGGAAGATGCCACACCCGCAAAGCTGTGTGGAGAAGGAATTGTTGATCTTGAAGGGGGATGATTCACAAATGTGCTTCATGTACCCTCTCTGTCTGCAAATATTATCTTGATATATCATATCACTCATTCCGGCTCTGGAAGGAAGGTGGAGTTCACTTCAGACTCCGCAGTGATTACCGACATTTCCACAAGCTCACAGCTTGCACATGGAATTACAGATCACCGTTCTCATTTTTATTTCATCTCCCATTTTGTTCCTAAATATATTATCATGGAATATTTTTCCATATAAACTATAATTACTTGCATCAACTCAACAAGGAAAACATGGTAGAAGAATTGCCAGCTATTAAATTCACAAGTGGTGTATGTCAAGGATGCATTCTTGGCAAGCATCCAAAGCAAAAGTTTGATAAAGGGAAGGCACAGAGATCTTCTTCACCTCTTGGTATGATTCACAGTGAAATTACGGGACCATTACCATATCCTTCAATCATTAAGGCTCGATATGTACTCACCTTCATAGATGATTTCACTAGCTTTAGTTGGGTATTTTTTTTGAAATTAAAATCAAAAGTATTTGAATGCCTTATAGAATTTAAAGCACTTGCTGAGAATGAGTCTGGGTGTAAGATTAAGATACTCAGTACTGATAATGTAGGGGATTATGTCAAAAAATATGTGCAGAAAATTTGTATTGATGCAGGTATACAAGTACAACACACAGTGCCATATACACCACAACAGAACGGTGTTGCGGAGAGGAAAAATCGGTCCTTAAAAGAGATGGCCAATTGTATGCTCCAGTCAAAATCATTAGCTCCCAAGATATGGGTTGAAGCTATTAATTGTGAAACATGCATTCAGAACTGATTTCCTCACAAATCACTCAAAGGAACCACTCCTTTTGAATGTTGGACCGGTAAGAAACTGAAAGTGTCGCAATTTCGTATTTTTGGTTCACAAGCATGGGCTCACATTCTGACAGATAAGAGAAAGGATTTGGAGCCTCAAAGTGTTGAATGAATATTTGTTGGATATCCTGAAGGTGTCAAAGGATATATATTTCTGGACTCTCACACTGAAAAGTTCATTCTAGCTCGAAGTGTGAAGTTTGAAGAAGAATCACTACATGATTTTTCATAACACCCTGTCGAGGAACCGTTTGTTGTCACTAATGAGGAGGAGTCAGAAACTTCTTCGAGCACTTTAGAGAACCCATAAGAGTATAATTTAAGGTTTTATATGGAGGATGAGTAGTAGGTCATGGCTTCTCCAACCCAATTGCCAACTTGGGCAGAGAAAACCCTGCAAGATGTGGGTGAACTAGTCGGTGATCCTGCAGATACAAGAAGGACTAGATCACAGTTTTTTGGGGCTCCTCAAGCCCTGTATGCCACGTAACATTTGATTCCCATTCATTTATATATTTCACTTGGTTCATATCCAAATCCACACTCTGAGGTTGCATCCATCTTCACCAAGTCCTTCACTGAAAATAAATTTTCAGAACTGAGAGCTATGCTTAGAGTGGTGGAGACAACTGAGTAGGTCACTTTTCGCC